>BMAC01001477.1:5643-24893 GCA_014905375.1 Phtheirospermum japonicum
AAACTCCTTACATCTTTCACATTAAGGGGAGGAGGTAACTTTTCGATCACTTCCACTTTGGCTTTGTCCACCTCAATCCCCTTCTCCGAAATCACGYRSCCGAGCACAATGCCGCTTCGAACCATGAAGTGGCTCTTCTCCCAACTTAGAGTTAAGCTTGTCTATTCACATCGGCCTAGCACTTCCTCAAGGTTTCTCAAGCATTCTTCGAACGATTCCCCATATATGGAAAAGTCATCCATGAAGACTTCCAGATATTTGTCGATCATGTCGGAAAATATGGAAAGCATACATCGTTGGAACGTCCCCGGGGCATTACATAGCCCAAATGGCATCCGTCGGAAAGCAAAATTCCCAAACGGGCAAGTGAACGTTGTTTTAGCTTGGTCCTCGGGGGCGATGGCGATTTGGTAATAGCCTGATAATCCATCCAAAAAGCAATAAGAGTGGTGGCCGGCAAGCTTGTCGAGCATTTGATCGATGAATGGTAGGGGAAAATGATCCTTCTTCGTAGCCGCATTCAACTTTCTAAAATCGATGCACATCCTCCACCCCGTCGTCGCCCGTGTAGCTAACAAATCGCCCTTATAATTCTCAATTACGGTAATGCCGCTCTTTTTAGGGACCATATGCACGGGACTCACCCACTCACTCTCGGCTATAGCAAAGATCAAGCCCTCCTTCAATAATTTCAGTATCTCATCCTTCACAATCTCTTTAAGGTTTGGGTTCAATCGCCTTTGGAATTCTCGAGAGGGCTTGGCATCATCCTCCAACACGATTCGATGCATGCACGTCGAAGGGCTAATTCTCTTTATGTCACCGAGGCTCCATCCAATGGCACCTTTGTGATCCTTTAGCACATTTATCAACCTTGCCTCCTCCTCTTCGTTTAGATTGGCAAAAATAATCACCGGCTTACTCTCCTCTTCTATAAGAAAGACATACTTGAGGTGAGATGGAAGAGGCTTTAGCTCGGGCTTGTGCCTCTTCTCACCCTCATCGGTGGATAGCTCGAACAAATCGTTCATTCCCTCAAGGTATTCATCAAAATTTTTAATTGGCTCGACGACTAGTCTCTCAACAATATGCCCTACCTCCCCCTTCAAAAACGTGTCGTTGCCCTCAACGACACAAATGGTGGCACTCTAAAAAAGGGTCGTCTCAATACAAGGGTCGTTGCCAAGCTTGAAAGGGTCGATATCCTCAACATCACCCCTATAACCATCCACAAACTCGCCCGCCAAGAAAACGTGCTCAAACACATCATCAATTTCGTCGACAATGAGACAATCTGCATGATAGATGCTTGAAGGAATCGACGGCAAGTTGGACATTGAAAATGTAACCGACTCACCCGCAATGGATAAGGTGAGGTTCTTCTTTCCAACATCAATGAGGCATTGAGTAGTCGCCATGAAGGGACGTCCAAGGAGAATCGTATGCTCGGCCCCATCATTCGAAACCGTTCCCACATCAAGAACAACAAAATCCACCAGGATCACAAGCCCTCCAACTTCGACAAGCACGTCCTTGACAACGCCTTTCGGATATCGAATCGAACGATCGGCCAATTATAAGAAAATTCGTGTTTCTTGTAGGGGCGCTAGCTCTAATTGTTCAAAAATCGAGGAAGTCATCAAGTTTATCCCCGCCCCAGAATCGAGCATACCGGTCTTGACTTTTCATTTCCGAGCGTGATATCAATACAAAAGGAGCCGGGGTCGATCTTCTTGAGGGCCAAAACTGAAGGATCACACACCACACTCGCCTCTTTAGATAGGACTATCGTCTCATTCAGAGTATGGAGGAGCTTTTTGGAGGAAAGTTCTTTGAAAAATTTTGAGTAGGCGGCTATGTCTCGAATGGCATCCAACAAGGGAAGAGTGATGTTCCCATTTGCCAAAGTGTTGTAGAGCCGTTGGAATTGATCGTCCTTCTTGGTGTTTTGGAGACGGGACGGATAAGGCGGTGAAGCATTTGGAATCGGCGGCTTATAAGAGTTCGAGGATTTGTGCAAGCCATCGGGGCTCTCTTTTGTCGGTGAGGCACCCACGGGGGCGGAATTGGAATTAGCGACAACGGGCGGAGTAGCAACATTCTCATTCTCGGACGGAGGAGCCACTTTGTTATCGAAAACCCGGCCACTTCGAAGAGATGTGATCGCATTAGCATGTGAAGGTTGGCTCGGTAACTTCCCCTTTTCATTGGCTTGTTTGACCATATTTATCTCGGTAGCCAATTGCCCAATTTTTGTGTCCGTGGCATTCATGCGAGTATCCATGGAGGACACCGTGGCACTCAAGGTAGACACCGTGGCATTTAAGGTGGACACTGAGGCGGTGAGGGCTTGCATTTGTTGGAGTAGCACATTAAGAGCCGGATCGGTGACCGGTGGTGGAGCATTTATCGGGGGCGACGGCCGAGAAGAGCCCATGGGAGGGTTCGGATACCCAAAGCCCGGATGCGTGCGGTTGCTCGGATGGTACGGGGGGTTTTGATTTGATGGCTGAGGGAAGGGTGGTTTAGCAACACCATGACCCGGTTGGTAACCTTGGATCCCACAAACCTCCTCCGAATGAGGCACCGGCATGTAATGGGACGGATTCGACGGATAATATAGCGTTTCATGCCCAACCATACCACAAGACAAACAAGATGGATCTACGCTCGTGGTGGACATCTTAGCCATTTGGGCTCTCATCGCGGTCATCTCTTTTTCCATCTCAAGTTCTCTCGGGGAGAGAGGCTCACTCAAATTCTTTACTTCATTAGCGCTTGAAAACGAGGCTCGGGATGAACGTTGTTGAGAATTCTCGGCCAAGGAGTTGAAAACTCGTAGAAGCGTGCTCGGAGGGTGAATCGTCATATTACCCCCCGCTCTTGTATCCACCATATATTGAAATTGGGAGTCCAACGCTTCATAAAAAGTTTGAGTTAAAAGCTCCTTGGGGATACGATGATGCGGACAATTATCAAGAAGGTCCTTGAACCGAAACCAAGCGGAGTGAAATGGCTCGTTTTTCATTTGCTTGAACGACATAATTTTAACCTGCATATCGGCCATTTTTTCCATAGAGTAATAATGATTGAAGAAAACCCTTGTGAGCTTATCCCACGTGCGAATCGAGTTAGAAGGAAGACCCATAAACCACAATAAAGCCTTATCTTGAAGAGCATACGAGAAACAACGGAGGCGAAGATTTTCCAAACTCATCATATTCGGGCGGTGGAAACTCGAGACATGCCATAGATATTGCCGGATGAATTGGAGTGGATCCTCCTTTGCGAACCCGTGGAAAATAGGAAGGCGAGCAAAATCGAGCGAACGAATATCAATAGCCATCACTTCAGGGGGAAGAGATATACAAGAAGAAACATTCGCCCCCACGAAGGCTTGGCTCACTTCCCTCATAGTACGGACGGGTGCAATGAGCCGAGCATTCGGATCGTAACCACCAAACAAAGCATACTCCTCGAGCTCATCATCTTGCATTCCAAAATCGTTACCAAAATCGGGATCACCACCATAACCATTCGGATTCACATTCGGGGTCGGGTTTCGTACATTCGGAGAACGGTGAGGAGCACCATAGCCATAAGGAACGTGATCCGGGGCTCCATGATCATCGAAGGAATCGAAAGCTTCGGAGAGAACGTTAGACCCGACATGGTTTGCACCATGCCTTCCCATGTCGGGTTGACGAATGCCATGAGAACCGGGGACAACGTGGTTTGCACCATGCCCTCCCACGTGTCCCTTGCCAACCAAACCACCACCATTCCCAACATGGTTTGCACCATGCCCTCCCATGTTGGGAACAAAACCGCCTTGAGAAGAATGAGGGTAAGAAGCAATACCTTGGTGTAGGCCCGTGGCGTGCTCATGAGTGGGAAAACCACTCCCTTGAAATCCATGCGAGTGGTCGTGAGGTGGTGGGGGAATGGGAATGGAAGGCCCGGTCATGGAACTCGGAATGGGCTCCTCATGAACTCCGGGCTCGGTCGAGGTAGAAGCTTGAGGATCAACCCGGGGTGATTTCCCTTGAGGGTTGAGAAACGGGCCCGTGTAAGGAAGATTTTCCGTCATAATAGAATCAAGAAGCGAAGAATGTCGAAGACGCCGTAAACGTTCGGGGGCTAGAAGTGTAAGGAAATAATTCGTGTCCAAGCGAACGACGACCTTGCATACACTCAAAGAAAACGTCAAAAGAAAAGCTAAAAACACAAAGAAACAACAATTAAATTGAAGGCCTTAACCAAGCCGTGTCGCAACGGTGCCATTTTGAAGTTATCGTTTTTGTGGTGTTGAAATAAATCAACGGGTTCATGGCTTGGTATTATCGGACTTCAATCTATTTGCAAGTTTCAACGTGTTTCAACCTCAAGAGACGAAAGAAAAACGAAAATAATGTAATTAAAAATAGCAAATTAAACTAGAAATTAAAATGACAAGTTGGTCGGATGCCTCGGTCGTATGCCTTAATTGAAAATGCAAGCAATTAACAAAAACAAGCAAAAACAAGCATTGTTTCATCAAGTACTACCATGCATGCATAAAGTACAACTATGCATAAAAACTCAAATAATGCAAATTACAAAAAATTGAAAACACCAAAGTAAAGAGCAATAAAATTTGACATAAAAGTTCAAATCTTTCGGAAAAATAACAAGAAACGAAGAGTAGATCTAAGATTCAATTTAAAACTATGCATGGACATTTAATTCAAAATAAAGCAATGGAAAAACTCAAAATCATGACAATCAAGGACCCGATCTATAGTCTAGGTGTGTCACTCAACTAGAATCCATAATCAATTCACAAGTTTCATCATGGAATCAAGAAGCTAAGGCAAAAAGCATAATTGAAGAACATGCATGAAGATGAAGAACAAAGCTTGAAATTAAAGGAAAGCTTACTAAAATTAAATGGAGAATCCCAAGCTTGAATTACAAATGAAAGTACTAATCCAAAGGAGTATTTGGATTCTTCTTGAGCTTACAAACCCAAGGAAATTGCTTGAGAATTAAATCCAAAACCTAAGAGAGAGAAAGTAGATCTAGAGGAAGAAAATGAGAAATTAGTCCCAAAGCTCATGCAAGAGTGGGGGAATGAGTGTGTGTTTTTCTGGGATTAAAAATGGGGTTTAAATAGCTATTAGTAGGGGCAAAATCATAATTTGCGCTGATTCCCGGACTTCCAGTCGATCGACTGCTAGTGGCCAGTCGATCGACTGCTTCTTGTAGAAGTATCGATTTTTGGGAAATCTCTGGAATTGAGTCGATCCTTGAGCAGTTCAGTCGATCCGGGAGGGGCGGTCGATCGACTACCAGTCGATTGGGCAGCAAGCAATCGATCGACTGCTTCTTGGAAAGGAGAGGAAGTCCCTGGAATTTAGTCGATTTTCAGCATTTCAGTCGATTCTTGGAAGGGCAGTCGATCGGTAGCTTTTCAGTCGATCTCAGCTTCTTCCGGCACGGTTTCTTCATTTCGGCACGGATTTTGGGCTTTAAGGTCTCGACTCGATCTTGGACACCTCCCAATGCGACTTAGAGCAACTCTAACTCCCTTGGCCACCTACAACATAAGAATTTGGACTCAAAAACCCCATGATTTATCATTACAACACACCAATCAATCTCAAACTTAAAAACAATAGAATAATCTAAAACCTTAACAAATAAGACTCAAACTACTACAAATAACGCTAAACTCTAGCTAGAAACACAATATAAAATGCCACAATTGCATGCAAAACATACGCCATAAGAAAATGTCGATCCATAGCACTCCCCGGGAAGGTTCAACAACCTTCGTCAATTCCACGATCTCGACCTTCCTCTAATCCATGGGCATTAGCTTCATGTTCTCTCCTTTGTAACTTGGCCTGAAGATTTTCCAATTTCTCCTGGTAACTCTCCTTAAAGTTGTAAAGCTTAGCTTCAATTAGAGTGATCTTTGAGTTCACCATCTCAAGTTGACATCGCAAGTTGTCCAGTTCCTCTTCCTAAGCTACTATCCATCTTCGAGCCTCATGCTGTGCTAGCTCACTAGCCGTCTTCTTCCATTTGTCCAGCAAAATCTCTTCACTATTGGCAGCTAGCAGGTGGCTAGATAGAGAGGCCAGAATGTGTTCCACTTGCATCCAGATAAAACATAGGTGAAAGTCAAAAAATAAGAAGCATATGAGTTAGCAGGGGTGTACTAAGAAAGATAATTACCTGTGTGAAGTGTTGAGGCATTAGGGCCACCTGATCTGGAATACTGAGGGTCACTAAGAACTTCTTGTCGGGTGTCATTGTCAGGACTTGAAGAAATGGTTGGAACTGATACACATCATCGCAATTCAAGAGGCCATTGGATAGGTCGAGTATTGATAATGGCAACATCATTATCAGAGCTGGCAGAAGATGGTTGAGCTCGAGATAGGCCATTGGTTATCTTCTTTCTCTTGCCACTACCCGCAGAAGCTCTGCTGGGTAATCGGTCATCCATTATTTTATCAACCTCATCTTCCTGATTCTCTATCAAAGGGGCGACCTCCATTTCGACCTTTGTATCACTGCAGATGTTCTGACAGAGCTGAGTGTGGCTAGAGAACAGCTTCAGTATCTTTTGAGATAGAAGAGAAGTTGAGTACAAATCTTTCTGCAGAATAAAAGAAGTGGTTTAGTATCATTGTAGTATGAGTCGATAAGAATTTAAGACTTAAGAAATATTGACGTACCGAACTCTGACTCTGACATTGGGTCAAGATGTCAGTGGCTGAGACGCAAAAAGATATATACCCTTTCGGACTGGGTAAGTTTCACCACGTCACAGGGATGTGAATCTAATTCGAGGCCAGGTCCTTATATTTTCTGTGGGTTTCAGAGAGAGGATTTCATACAATTACTTAATTTAGAGGAGGGTTTACCTCTTGCCATTGGGTGAGAAATGGCTAGAACTTAGAGGAATGCAATAAGAAATATTTTTCTCACCATTCACGAACCTTGGAAGAAGGTTTGAAGAGGAAATGGAGTCTTTAACGGGAGGAGAATTAAAAAGTTCATTTTTGGCTTTTCAATTGATAGTAGAAAAAGAAGAAATCTACATCTTGATCCACCTTATAAAATCGGCATAGAATCAGGTATCCAATAATAAAGTGGATGGCATTTAGGGTCATTTGAAGGAGGGAGACTCTATATTTCACAGCTAGGATGACCATAAAAGGGTGCATAAGGGTTCTAAGTCCCGCTGCGATGTGGTTTTCAAAAATGGTAATGTGTCTGGTTGGGGGGTTATTGGCATCATTTTTGTTGGCCTTAGAAAGGACTGTGATCGTGGTGTTGAGGAGATGGTGGTTTTTTTTATAAAATTAGGGAGCAGTATGGGGTTGGGAAAGATCTAAGGGTTTCCTATGGTGACCCTAGTACTTCATGGTTGAGGAGTAAGTCGGCATGGAAGGAAGAAGGAACTACATTTACAGGGTTAGGCTAGTAGTAGTCTAGGTCAGAAGAAGGAAAGAGAATTTGAGAGTGAGGTAAGGGGATGGCTTTAAGGATTTCTTCGGTCAATATTCGGGTATTGGTTTCTAGTTGGGCTTCCTTCTGGTTCATCTACAAGACATGTGGTTGGTCGGCTAGGGTTTTTCACTACTACAAAACAGTGATTTCACGTCGGACGTTCAACGTCGATTATTTAAAAACCGACTTAAAAGTACTTTGACATTGGTTTTTAAATAAATTGACGTGATAAGTAAAACTCCACATCGGTTTAATCAAAAACTGTCGTGATTTGAAATAGTATACGTCGGTTCTTTCTAAAATCGACGTGAAAAATTATATTAAACAAAATGTTATAATGTAAATAAAATAAATATAAGCGGCCGATATCTTAAACACCACCAACACTAAAAAAATATACCTTAATTTCGTTCCTCATTTTCGCGACTTGTTCGAGACCTAATTTTTACTCCACATTTGTTTTGGCTGAAAACACGCAGCGGTGACCTAGGTTCTGAAATTCCGGCAGCTGAAAATAGAATTTTCCCCATGGCGAAGAAAGGGAAAGACAATAAAACCAATTGGAAACCCTTGAAACAATACGACAAAAATTCAACATCGTCAAACTCATGTATTTTGGCTAAACCTAATCTTGATATTTCAGCTGTTGTAGAGTTGGTCGATGGGGTGGAAAAGGAGATGCCTTCCCCATTGCCATTACAGGTATGGAAGATGTGTTGTATGACGGGAAGGATAAAGTACAGTCTTCCTCACGATGAATAATGCATTGTTCATTTGTTCTTTTAGGTTTCCAGCTAGGATACACAGTCATCTTTTGGGCGTATGCATCATTTCTTCTTGTCCGTACTGGTGGGTCAGCAAGATTTTTTCCTTCCTTTCTTCTGATTTTAGGCAAATTATTGTTTCCTGTATTGATATATGATAAAAGTTTGTTCATCGTAGAGCATCTAGCTGCTCCTCTTTCATGTAATATGTTATGGTCAAATTATTGCAATTTTATGATAAAATTAATATATTAATATATGAGGTTGCCTATAATATATTTTATGGTAATATATTAATATATGATAAAATTATTGCAATTTTATGGGGTTGCCTATAATATTTTCTCGTAGGTCTGGTAACAAATTACCTTTTTCATGTCTATGATAAATGAAATTTAATTTGGACTTAACTATATTTGTTTTTATCACGTGATATTAGTTGGGTGAAAAATTATGGTTTGGAGTCTCAAATGATTTACGGATCTAATTATAATATATATTTTTCCTTTTCCTTTTCCTTTTCCTTTTCTTTTGTTGGGAAGGAAGGGGGGGAATTTTATTTTTGGTACACTATGTTGGCCACATTCCAGAAAAGGTAAGCGATGTTGGCCATTGTATTACATGTAATTGTGGTGTTTTTTTCGTGCTTTTAATTAGATTTTAGCATCGTTTATAGTAGTTTTGAGTGGTTTTTTTTATGGTTTTCGGTCACTTTCTCGTTTTTAGGATTGAAACTTTGTATGTTCATTTTCGATGACGATTTGTGGGTTTTTAAATTCAAAATTCTTATGTTGTAGGTGGCTCGAGGAATTGGATTTGCTCTAAGTTTTTGAGGATCGAGTCGAGGCTTTAAAGCTCAAAATCCGTGCCGAAATGAGGAAACCAAGCCGGATCGACTGCCCGATCGACTGCTCGGGCAGACTGCAGTCGATCGACTGCACTTCAAGAGGATCGACTGAAACGCTCCAAAATCGACTGCGGAACAGTAGCCTCCCCAAATTTGGCATGGCAGTCGATCGACTAAGACAGGTCGATCGATCTGCAGTCTATCGACTGACCTTAGTCGATCGACTGCGAGTCCGGGAATTAGAGCATTTTGATGAGTTTTCCCCTACTAATAACTATATAAACCCCACATCTTGACTTGAGGAGGAATCCACTCAACACCCAACTCTTGCAGGAGCATTGGGCTTAATTTCCCCTTCAATTTCTAGATCTACTTTCTCTCTCTTAGGTTTTAGATTTAATTTTCAATCTTTGCCTTGGATTTGTAAGCTCAAGAAGAATTCAAGTACTCCCTTGGATTTTTACTCTGATACGATTTAATTCAAGCTTGTTACTATTTCTCTTTAGTTCAAGTAAGCTTTTTTATTTTATTTTATGCTTTGTTCTTCAATTTCATGCATGTTCTTCAATTTTATGCTTTTTGCCTTGGCTCTTTGATTACTAGTTGAATCTTATGATTAGGCTATGGAATCTAGATGAGTGGCACATCTAGATCATAGATCGGGTCTTGGATTGTTTAGGTTTTGAATTTTTCTTGTGCTTTATTTGCAATTTAACTTTCATGCATCGTTTTAGGTTGAATCTTAGATCTTCACTTCGATGCTTGTTATTTTTCAAAATGTTTTGAACTTTCAAGTCAACATTTATTGCTCTTTATATCCATTCTTTCAATTTCTACTAATTTGCATTATTGGAATTTTTATGCATAGATGTACCTTGTGCATGCATGCTTGTACTTGGTGAAACATAGAGTTTTCTTGCTTATTTTCATTATTGCTTTACATATTCATATTGAGGCATACGACCGAGGCATTCTACCCACTTGCTATTTCAATTTCTAGGATAGTTTAGATAGGTTAATTGCTTTATTTTTATTTTCCTTTTATTTTCAAAGCTACAAACACATTGAATCCTTCAATTGAATTGAATTCCGATAATATCAAGCCAAGAACCCGTTGATATATTTCAACACCACGAAAACTCTTCTAAAAAAATGACTCCGTTGCGACTCGGCTTGGTTAAGGCTTTCGATTTGATTGTTGTTTCTTTGTGTTTTTAGCTTTCTTTGTTATTTGGCCTTTTTTTTTTTGTTAATTATGTTAGGTACATATAGCTTTGGTGGATACATTCCCGACATGGGAGGGCATGGTGCAAACCATGTCAGGGATGATATGTTGTATAATGGCCTTGGCAACGTGGGAGGGCATGGTGCAATGGGCAACCCGGCATGGGAGGGCATGGTGCAAACCATGTCGAGTTTAGTGACTCCTCGGGTTTGGTTGATCCGTATGGAAGATTTGGTGCTCCGACTCACTTCCCGAACATGCATATTCTGACATCTGAGCCGTATGGTGGGTATAATGCTTCCAATCATTGCACGAGCTTGTCTATGTATGGCTTTGCGAGTTCGAATGAGTATGTGGGTGGCCAGATTCCGAATCCCGGCCTATATGATGGTTCTCTCACTTCTAATTTCGATTATGCCCCATTTGGTACCACCAATGGCAATCATGATCCCGATCCGTATGCATACTTTGGAGGTTTGAGCTCCAATGACCAAAATGCCCCTCCCGCCTTCGATATTCCAGTGCATGCTCCTATTCCTCCCCCCTATCCGACTCTCTTGGCCATTTTGCAACAATTGCAATCATTTTCCACTACGTTGGCCTCGCTTGATGATAAGTTTAATGCTCTTGATGCTACGATGGAAAAATTAGCAAGCGATGTTGATATGCTTAAATGAGCTCATGCGGATTCCTTACTCATGGACATGCTCTGAGAGTTAGTCGAAGAAGCTTATATGATGGAGAAGAGCCTTGAGGAGGAGGTTGGATTGGATGTCAATACTGAGGATCGTTTTGAGGATTATGAGCCCCTTCTTCTTAACGATGAGTCGGTTGTGCCTCTATGTGCCCCCAGTTTATGTGTAAACAATTCTCAATGTGTCTTTGAGGGCAACGACGACTTTTTAAAGGGGAAGGTGGGGTTTATTGATGGTAAGATTGAAAGAATTGATGATTATCTTGAGGAGGAAGTGGAGAGCAAGTCAATTATTATCCTTGCAAATTCGCATCGAGAGGAAAAGGAGGAGAGGATGGTTAAAGGGCTTGATGTTCTTAAGAGTGCTATCGATTGGATACAGGGAGTGGTTGAGGGATTTAGCCCTTTGAATTTGATTCTTGATGAAATGGTGAGAGACGGGATTTGGAGGTTGTTATTGGAGGGCTTGATGTTTGTGATTTCTAAAAGGGAAAGAGTGAAACCCATTGACTTGGTGCCCAAGACGAGCGGCTTGTTAGTTCTTGAGGATGAAAAAGGAGGGTTGTTGGCCACGAGGGCTTCAACGGGTTGGAGGACGTTGATCGATTTTAAGAAGTTAAATGTGTCTACCAAGAGAGTTATTTCCCTCTCCCATCTATCGAACGAAGGTTGGAAGATTTAGCCGGCCATTACTCATTTTTCTTTTTCGATGAGTCGTCGGGGCACTTCAAAACTACCATTTCACCCGAGGACCTAGCCGAGACGAGCTTCAATTTCCCATTTGGAATGTTTACTTTTTTACAGATCTTATTTGAGCTATGCAATGCGTCAAGGACATTCCAAAGAGTGGATCATCTCGACAAGGAGGATATTGTGTTGGTGGACCCTCCCGTGATCTATCCACCTTGACCAAAAGGGAGTACGTCGAGCTAATGACGTAAAATAAGTTCTTCTTGGGAGGCAACCCAAGTTCTTCTCATTTATTTCTTTTATTTTATTTCTTTCTTCTTAAAATGAAAATCCAAAAATATTTGAGAAATTGAAAAACAAAAAATATTTTGTTGAGATTCGTGTATATATTTTCTTTAGTTTTTAATTTTGTGTGACTTTCTTGTATAGTGTATTGTTTTCTGACTTCAACTTTGGGCGATTGGATAAGTGAGTAGCGTTCATGAAGTCGGGAGATACTAGCCATGCTCGATTTTTACTTAGATTGCTTGATGCTTAAGTGGACCCCACCGAGCTCGACCTAAACTCGCTCGGTTAAGGAATTTTCTATTCCCCCTCCTTTTACTTGGTTTTCATTAAAATGCGGGTAATGCATGGTTTAAGTGTAGGGTGGGTAGGTGGTTAGGGTCCAGGTTTTTACAAAGCATGATTTGCCGTTCTTAACTCTAGCCTTGGCGAAGTGACGCATTCTTGGCGAAGTGACACTTATTATTTGCGCTTTTATATGGTTGAGTCAATTTTTGTGTCTTTTGTGTCTTTATTATATTGTTGAACAACTCCACATTCTTGTATGTTTGAATAGTTACTTGTTGGGTTTTTACATGTTTATGCCATCTTATGTGAGGAGTTGAATTTTTGTGCTTCGTCCAAAATTCGCCTATACATATATTTATATATATATATATATATATGTATGTATGTAATCAATATTTTCTCGTGAAAAGATTGCAAAGCTCTAAACACTCTTTGGGTTTTGCTCCCAAATTCGGTGCAAACTAGTGAGTAGTCTTGTGTGATTTATCGGCTTGCTTGCATTTTTATGGAAATTGCATTGAGGAGGTTTGATTTTGCTCGTACATGATTGAATTTGAAAATGACCTCGAGGCACATATATCACCCTTGTTCCGGCCATATAAATATATTTAAGCTACTTTAAGAATTCCAAACGAGCCCCCTTGAGCCTATATCCCATTTCTTGTTAATCAAGCTCAATTTTAGCTCTTATATATTCATAAATTGTGAGGGAAGAGAGTATGATTAGTTGACAAGAAATGTGAGCGAAACCGATTGTGATTTTCGAGTTTTGAGTTTCTTATACCAAAAAAAAAAAGAATAATACTCCAACAAAAATCACGAAAAGTGATAAAGCGTGCGTTCGAGAGAAAAGCCTAATTCAAAAACGGCTAAGTTTAGTAAAAAGAAGCAAATTCAAAAGACTTCTAAGTGTTGTGAAATAAAGTCGGAAAACGCATGTGAGAATACGAAAGGGTTTCGAATGAGAGTTTGGTGAATTGGGAAAGGTGAAGCAGTTATAAGCTTCGGGTTTTAAAAATTAGGATTTTGTGTGTTATTGATCATGTTTGATCGTGTGTTAGCCACTATATCAAAATGTTCCATGCCTTACCAAAGAGCCAACATTACAACCTATAAATAAAGACCTCTTTCGATTCTTATTTGGTTATGTACTATGAGCAATTCTGAGCGTTCGATTTGTGAAATCTTTACAAGGTGCATATATTGACCGACTTGAGCGTAAACACATCCCATATCAAACACTTGAGAGAATTGAGTAAACACCCTCAAAATTTCCTTTGAGAGGAAGCCATCGATTTGGCTTGCATTTGAGAAAGAGTAATGCGAGCAATGCTTGACGATAGCGAGTCTATGTTGATAATCCCATCATATTAATAAGGATAAGCACAAGGATTTTTCTTTTTGCATAATGTTCATTGCATGTACATTCTCAATTCTTTTCGTTGGTCGAGGACGAACAAACCGATAAGTGTGGGGTTTCATGTAGTTGTTGTGTTTTTCCTAGTATTTTTAGTTAGAGTTTAGCGTTTTTTTTAGTCATTTTGAGTCGATTATTCTAGTCTTTAGGTCATTTTCCTGTTTATTTGCTTCTAGGTTTAAAGTGTACAAAGTGTGAAGATGTTTGTGCTATTTTTTGGGTTTTTAATTTTGAATTCTTGTTTTGTAGGTGGCTAAAAGGATTATATTCACTCAGCGGACATTTTGGACCGGAAAACGAGAAATTCAAGCCGAAAGCATCCAAGATCGACTGTAAAGCTCCAAATCGACTGGTCATGGATCGATTGAAAGAGCCCCGAATCGACTGTCGGATAGTAGCCAACCTCCTTGAGGTAGGGCAGTCGATCGACACCCCAGCAGTCGATCGACTGCGACGCTGAGGGATGCGGGAACTTTGGTGTTTTTGACATTTTTACCCATACAAATAACTATATAAAGCCCACATCTTGCACCAATGAAGAACACATCACTCCCCTCCCAACCCAAGCTAGGGTTTGGGATCAAATTACTCACAAGCTCTTGATAATTTTCTCTCTACTTAGGTTTTAGATTATATTTCAAGCTTTGATGTAATATCTTTTCTAAATTTAGATTTACTTTCATGCTTGGCTCTTGGGTTTGTAAGCCCAAGAAGAATTTGAGTACTCCCTTGGATTGTTACTTTTGATTGCAATTACATTCAAGCTTTGTTTCATTTCTTAATTCAAGTAATTTTCTTTCAATTTCATATTTTATGTTTTAATTTCATGCTTTGTACTTCATTTATTTTATGCTTTTTGCCTTAGGTATTAGAGTTTGTGATTGATCTTGTGAATCATCTATGGAATCTAATTGAATGACACATCTAAATCATATATCGAGGCTAGATCGTGGAATTCACGCAATTTCATATGTTTCATGCATTTTCTTCATGTTTATGCTTTTTGTCTTGGCACCTTAAATTCATGTTAGATCTTAAGAATTGGCTATGCAATCTAGATGAGTGATACGTCTAGATCATAGATCGGGTCTTGAATCGTCTTGATTTTGAGTTTTTCACATACTTTATTTGCAATTTAATTTTCATGCTTTGTTTCATGCTTAATCCAAGATCTATGCTTTGTTGCTTGTTGTCTTTCATAAAGTTTCAAACTTTCCCATCAATTTTCATTGCTTTATCCATTCATACTTTCAATTCATGTTAATTTGCATCATTCAAGCTTTTATGTTCATGCAAGCTTAGTTGTACCTTGTGCATGCATGCTTGTGCTTGGGGAAACATGCTTGTTTTGCTTGTTTTCATTATTTGCTTGCATTTTCATATTCGAGGCATACGACGAGGCATCCTACCAACTTGTTATTTCAATTTCTAGAATAGTTTAACTAGTTTAATTGCTTTATTTTTATTTTCCTTTTATTTCTTCAAGTTTCAAACACATTGATTCTCACAATCGAATCGAATTCCGATAATACCAAACCAATAACCCGTTGATAGATTTCAACACCACGAAAACTCTTCTAACAGCTATCATCAAACAACATCTATTAAGTTGGCCAATTCATCAAAAAAAAAATACAAAAAAAGCTCGATCGGGCCTATTTGCTGACGTGGCGTGATTCAATACTTTCTTATCATTTTTCTTTAATTTTAAATATTAAATTGACAAAAAAAAATTGGGAAAAATTTCATTTTTGGTACACTATGTTATTCCAGAAAAGGTACGTTAAATTGGCCATCATCAAATCATGTCTGCTAAGTTAACCAATTCATCAAAAAAGGTTCAAAAAAGTTTTGATCAGATTTTTTTCCTGACTTGGCATGATTATACATTATTTTATTTATTTTTTTATTTAAATATTAAGTTGTTAACAAAAACCTGTTTTGCCTTCATTTTCTTTATTTTAATCAAATAAATAAACTCTTAATTAATAAGAAATAAAAAGAATCAGTGATAAATATATAAATATAAAAAAGAATCTTCAAAAATTATAAAGTTAATATAATAGTTTATATGATTTTTATATTATTAAAATTATAATGAATGCAAAATTAATAAACTCGGAGGTAAATATAAGAATATAAAATGAATCTTAAAAAAATAATAAAATATATATGAGAAGATCTATTATAAATTAATTTTGAACTCTCTCTATATATTATATATTTTTTTTAATATTTGTATTAAAAAATTATATTTATAAATGATTTATATTAATTCTTATTGATTATAATTTTAGTAATTAGATTAACGGATAGAGAAAAGAAAAACACAAAAATAAAAGCGAGGACAAAACACATTTTGTCTTTAATTTATTTTGTATAATTATAGAAAGTTGATAAGAAAATATAGAATTATACCACTTTAGAAAAAAAAAAAAACTCGATCAAAGCTTTTTTGGATCTTTTTTTGATGAATTGGTTAACTTAGTAGATATGATTTGATGATGGCCAATTTAACGTACCTTTTCTGGAATGTGGCCAACATAGTGTACAAAAAATGGAAAATTTTCCTTTTTTTTTTCAATTTAATTTCTAAAATTAAGAAAAATGATAAGAAAATAGTGAACCACGCCATGTCAGTAAAAAAAGCCCGATCGAGTGTTTTTTGTACTTTTTTTGATGAATTGACCAACTTAATAGACGTTATTTGATGATGGCCAATATCACGTACCTTTTTTAAAATGTGGCCAACATAATGTATAAATGAAATTTTCCCAAGGAAGGGAGATCAAGGCATGGGGATTGAGCTTTTGGGATAAACTATAAATCCCATTTTTGTCCGATTGTAGGATTTTCAAAAATTGGTCCTCATGAATTGCAGATTGGTTTTGTACAACCATCATAATTTAAAGATTAAGTCATTTTTTCTTTATTTGTTTAAGAACGTTAAGTGGGAATCATATATCTAGTTCTTGGATGAAATTGTTTATTTTGTTTTTACTTTTCATTTTCATTTATGTTCCTTTTAAAAGAATTGATCCTTTTCATTGATATGTTATACGAGAACACCAAGAATTAGTATTTGTGGTGCATTTGTTATTAAAAAAAATCCAAGTATCCAGCGACACCCTTTGACAAAACAATCACAGTTCTTTTATTTTGTACATTTTCTTTTTTCTCGTAATTCAAATCTATTTCTCAAAGGCATTAGTTTTTTTTTTTTTTAAATTACAGTTCTTGTAACACGATTCTGTTTATCCTCGTTTATTACAGTCTGTGTGGTTTTGATTAAAAGTCGAAGAAGGATGGAAGGTGGACAGGACGATAGTCAAGACAAAGGAATGTTCTCTAACCTTGCAGCTTATGCAGCTGGAGCCGGACATTATCCTTCGCCACACAGAGCTTACCCTGCACCAGCGTATCCTCCGCATGGCTACCCTCACAGCTACCCTTCCCACCTGGATATTCTCCCGTCGCTGGTACCCATCGCCCGGATATCCCCCAGCATGATATCCTCCGGCTGGATATCCACCTGCAGCTTATCCTCCCCCTCATGGATACCATCCATCCGGTTATCCGGGCCATCTCATTTTGGCATTTTTGGAGCCATGGTGAGATGATTGACATTTTTTATTTTGTATAATTTGACTATGTTGTGTTTCGGGGTTTATTGTTGATCATCTTTTTTATTTTAAAATTTTGATTGTCAAATTTGGCATCTCTTTCATCACTCGTAGTTACAAAACTTGTCGATGTTTGCAAAAACGTAGCGTTGGTTACGAAATTTACCAATTGGTGGCACAAATTAGTAATGAAAATTGCCCTCTCTTACAAATATGTTAAAAATAGAAATACAGTTTATACTTATTTAAAGAGGCAAAGGCCGAAAGATTGTATAATGGGCAACACTCCTGTTAGGCGGACTAACGAATCATTCTTTAGACCAAAATCTCATAACAATACATTGTAGTGCAAAAATCAATACATTGTAATAAAAAACCAATACATCATAGTACAGATACATCATAATATAAAAACCAATACATCATAGCACGGGTCAGAGATTTAAGAAAAACTAATACTTTACAATACAAAACCAATACATCACAATACAAAAACCAATACATTATAATATCGGGTCAGATGGCCTAACGAGTCATGACCCGTTAATCTAGCCTAACACAAGTATTTGCCTTGTATAATATATAATCGACTCCGAAATTTGTGGCGGTGTACAGCTATATATTGATGGAACAAAGGAATGTTGTGACTATGGGTGACATCTGGTGCTTTGTGTTTTTAAATAAAAATGAAAAAATGAATTACGATAATGTTTTAAATTAAATTTGAAATAAATATTGAACCAAAAACTTAGATGTTTTCCATTCTCTTAGTTGAACTTTTCAAGTTTGGTTCATACTAATATTTTTCAATTTGTTAAATTTCACAGTTAAATAATATCTCATTTGTAATTTTGTAGATCTATAATTTTAAAAAATAATGTTAAGTTTCGTGATAACTATCAGCAGACCTAATATCCACTAGTTTGAGAAATATGAATTTGTAAGACAACAGATGTTGTGACTGATGTTACAACAACAATCCTAACATCAATCAGAGTACGAATTTAAACAGCAGCAGAATAAACAATATATAGAACACACCAATTAAACATTTAGCCTGTAAGTTAATGTGCTTACGGACTTGGGTATACAAACACGAAAACTATATTACTTAATCGTTCAAGATCAATAAAAGATATCTAAGTAATATATAAAAACACATGTATCAACACTTGATACAAAATACTTGTCGCAACGCTTGATATGATCTCCTCCGTTGGTTACGCAACGTTGAAGATCTCTCGATTTTGAATTGCAGCTCCAAGTAGACTCCGTGCCTTGTGTTCTATTATATAAATCGTCGAGTGATCTATACGATTTTTTCTCTTCTCTGTATGTCTGTGTCTCTTGCGTCTTGATCTTCTCTTATAAATAATTAAGACTCCTAGACTTGAAGGACAAGTTAGAGATAACCTAAGAAAAATAAATAAAGTCCTAATCTCTACTTAGGAAATAAATCTAGAGTTGTAAAATATTTTGACCCCAAGAGGGGCAAATAACTAAAAAATAATTATTGCCAAAAATAAAAATTTTCAACAATCTCCCCCTTTGCCTTTCTGAACAAAATACAAATGACGCAAACTCCCCCTAAGTTAATAACTCCCCCTAAACAAATAAACATCGTTTAAACAACCAAACCAACATCAAAAACAATATTAACAGAAGATAAAGCACTAGGAATAGGAACTGATTGGCGAAGGTCCTTCACCCCGAGCTTTCTTCTTCCTCAGCAATACTTCTTTGTCCTTCAGCTGTGTCTACTTCTTATTTTTGGCTATACCAGCCAAAACCTCAGCAGTTGCCACCATCCGTATCATCAGCAGCGTCATCACCTGCGGCGTCATTCTCTCCCCCTTTTTGTTCAGAGAGCAAAAGGGCCTCCAACCAGGAACCTTGCACCGCCTGAATCTG
>BMAC01001477.1:25845-41347 GCA_014905375.1 Phtheirospermum japonicum
AACGGTGGGAAAAAAACCATTCTGGAAAGGCTTCGTCGATACAGAACGTTAAATAAAATACCGTTCTCGATTTCTATTTACCAAATTAAATAATCTTGCTTCCATTATGTTTCAGCCATTTTGTCAAACACCTCCTCTCACCTCGTTTTTCACTATTCATCTTTAAGAAAAAATTGCCACCGCTCCCAACTCTCTCCGGCTGCTGCTCCCAGCCGCTCCTCCGTTTTAACCTCCCGATCAGTACGGGTTGGTTTCAGTTCTCGCCTCTCGCAATTGTATTTTTCAATTCATAATGGGTATTAATTTAGGGTTCCAAATACTTGAACTCATCGGGATGATTTCAGTACAGGTTGGTTTCAATTCATAATGGGTATTAATTTAGGGTTCCAAACTCGTCTGATTCTGATTTTATGGCCTCTGATTATTCATCCACCCTGTTAAGATTGATATGGTTAATCTCAAGGTAATCAATATGTTTTTTTAAATTAATTTTTTGTTGGTTTTTTATTTGTTTTATTTTTTACCTTTTCAGTTATTACTCAAACCTTGACTGGGTTTCGACCCGATTGTATTCGGTGTCGTTCTTGCTATTAAATATAGTAATCTACTAATTACTATTAATTCTGATTTTATTTCACCGTTCTATTTATTTTAAGTTCCTTTGAATTGGTTCTGACTTCTGAGTGGTTGCTTTTGAGTTTTGTAATTAGATGGCTCTTTTAATCTATCATGGTAGGTATAAATATTTATTAATAAATATTAATCAAACTCGTTTCCCAGGTTTTGGAGTTTGAATATGCTGTTCGTGGTGAAATTGTGATCCTTACTCAGGTAATTTGATTTCGCATTTTCTAGTTGCTATAATCATGTTAATTTGTTCTGGGGTGTTAATTTAATACACTTTCTTTCATCAGAAATTACAAGAAGAATTGAAGGTCAACCCGGGTTCTCATCCATTTCACGAGGTACCTCAATTTCGATTTTGTCCCGAGAAAAATGTAGATTAATATATTAGAGAGAGAGAGAGAGAATTAGCACAAAAAGTACTTATGGTTCAGTTTAGTTCTTATTTAAGATCTTGGAGTTTCTTTGCATTATTAGCGATATCGAAGGATTTAAACTAAAATTAATGACATGCTTTTGTTTTAATCAGCTTCTCTTTGTTTCAGCAAATATTGTACTGTAATATTGGAAACCCTCAATCTCTAGGCCAACAACCAATCACGTTTTTCAGAGAGGTTCGTGTAATCCAAATTGACACTGTGTACTTCATACATGTTTTCATCAATTCTTGTTTCTAACATTTATAGGGTTTAATTTCAGGCCCTTGCTTTATGTGATCATCCTTATATTTTGGATAAATCTGAAACTCGGGGTTTATTTAGGTACCATCACTCAAATTTCGTACACGTGATATCTACAAATGAAAATTGCTGAAGATAATTTTTTTCTTTTTATTATGAATAATCATGTTGAATTATCTTTCTACTGAAAAATATATATCGTCATTTGTCCTATATTTGTTATTAATAAGTCGACATGATGGATTTGTAGGCCGATTCTATAGAACGAGCATTTCAAATCCTAGATCAAATTCCCGGAAGAGCAACGGGCGCTTATAGTCACAGTTTGGTAGCCATGGGATGTTGATTTTAAATCCTAAATCATTTGTCCTATATCGTCATTTTGATTTTATTCATTTTTTTTTATTCATGGTCATTTAAATTTGGGAAAGGAAAGCGTAAGAAAAACATAAATCTGCTCTTTTCGGAAATTAGGATACCTGGGAAACACAAGCTTTTAACACACAATTTAAATATATTAATCTAACCTGGCCCAATATATATTAATTAATAATTTAAATTACTAGGTACATTGCAATGTGGAATCACATGTTTCTGGACTCATTTCTCTTCATTCGTACCATATTTTCTTTTCTCCTTTTGTACTTTCAAATGATAAGATTTGAATCTGGTTTGTTTCCAGTATAGGCCTCGAGATTCTGGCTTTTCCATGCAATAAGTTTGGCAAAGAAGAACCTGGAAGCAATGATACAATTCTTGATTTTGTTTGCACTCGGTTCAAGTCAGATTTTCCCATCTTCGGTAAGGTAAAATCCAAATTTAATCCTGAAATTATTTTACAATTTACCCGTATTCTAACCCGTTAGTTTTCTTCTAGCATCGTCTTCTAATTAGCACGTGTGTATACTTCCATCTTGTTCGTTGTCCTATTTGTGACCTTGATTCGTGTGATGGTGAGTTTGATTTTGTCTTTTTTTAGTGCACTGATTTGTGTCCCAGATTTATGATTTATGAAAAATTGAACTAATTGACAGACAACTTAAATATGAATCTGGATTAAGATTACTAAAAAGTTTGGTGGGCTTCAGTTTTGTACATTCTATCTGTAAATATCCAAAAAATGAATGATTCAGCTATTTGAAACAATGAAAATCATAAAGCCAATTTGATATGCATATGATTAACACGTATTTACGCTCGTTTTTAGTTGTATCTTAGTTACTTTTTCTTATTATTTTTGGTATAAGTTGGATAGTTTAAACTTCAATTCGTATATTTGTACTTCCAACTTATTTTACCGCTTTTTGCGCTAGATTGATGAAAATAAGTGATTATTTGTAGTTTTTCACTTTACAGCTAAATAACTGGGAGGGCTCAACGCATAAGATATGAAAGATGATGATTAAGGGACAAAGAATCGAGCATTCCGGCGAAGAAGTAGTAGATTTTGGAGGCTTACGGTTAGCCTTACGGTTACTTTACCGTATGGGAGTAACCGTACGCATCTCCGTAGAAGGAGGACAGAAGGCACTACGGTTTGTTCTACGGTTACATTTCTCACCGTACGAACCACCGTAACGAGGCTTCAGAGAGCATTACGGTTGGTTCTACGGTTGCTTGTAACCGTAGACTGCTACCGTAGACGGGCCCAGGAACCGACCTGTGTGACTTGCGGCCCAAGATACGCAATTTCTATATAAACCACTCATTAATCAGAGTTGTGGACGGGATTTTCAACCCTAATAACCTTCCATAAACATAATCCTAGGGTTTGGAGTCAGAGAATAACATCAAAACGCAAGGATCGAAGAGCAAGACGAAGAATCGACGACGACGAGTTCTGGAGCCCATTCGAAGCCGTTCAACCGTTTCTCGCCGATTTGCTACGTTCACTCTTCGGAATAGCCGAAGTACTTTCAGTTCCAGTAGCTTTAGCAAGTAATCTAAACTTCTTAATTAGTTTTCGTAGTTTTAAATCTTTAATTTTCACGTTTTCGATAATAGATAGTTCACGTACGTGTTTCGTTTGAATTAGTTGAACGTTTTAAGTTATTAATCTTAGTTTAATTCCAGTTTTTATGCTATATGTTGGATGTGTCATGTTTTGTTTCGTTAAAGATCATTCATGCATGCAAGATTATAGTGTTGGCTTAGTTCATGTTAGTTAACCGCTTTAGTCTACTGTTAGTCCTACGGTTGGTAGTAACAGTAACCGTTATTAAATTGCAACCGTAGGGACAAAATTAGTTTGTTGATTTGTTAGTTTAGTTTGTTGAACCTGATTACTTCTTAGTTATTAATTAGTTTTCGAATTAATTAGTTTAAATTATTAATTAGTTAATTAGTTAGTTAATTGATTTAGGTTTAGTTGACTTAATTTAGTTTTTAAAATTAGTTAATCATTAGTTTAATTTTCAGTTAGTTAATTAGTTTAAATAATTTAGTTAATTTAGTTGATAATCTAATTCAAGATAAATAGTTTAATTAGATTTATCCTTAATATAGCTTAGTTCATAATGGTTAATTTTTTTGTGAGTTTGTCTTAGTTAATATTTTACGTGATTGATTGCTATTTTTGCGCTAAATTTTGTTTGTATGGCTTGCCTGTCGAAGTTAACTAAGATAGGATTTGAGGTTTTTGTCTTTCGAGCGTGCATAAGTGCATAAATTTTCCAAAACTATTATTTATATATTGTAAAATGGTACTTGGACGCAATTGATTTCGCAAAACCTTAAAAGTACCGTCAATTCAAAACTTTTTCATGCATCATATTGTTCTCTTTTTAATACAGGAACGATGCAAACTTTGGATGCAAGGCATATCGAATTCTTCCTGAGTGGAGGATATTAAGATGGTAGCTGGAATTATGATTTATTAGGATCCCGCAATACCAGCAAGCAGGCTGAAAGTGCTTTTTGTGCATTTTTCGACATTAAGTATCTTAAAAATAAATCAACCCTTGGTATCATCATTTGCTCTTAATCCTCCCTATCTTTATCAATTTAACAACTTGAATAATTTGTTGTAGGACATTATTCCAAGACGTTTCCAGAAATTCTACATGTTTAACCTTATGTCCGTTATGGAATATTTCTTCAATTTTCAGCTATCTTTGATCTTAAGTCATGGGTGGGGAAACGTAACGACTGGCAACTAAAAGCAATGATAACTCTCCATGCAGTTGCAGTAAACACCAATTTGCAAGACAATGATGGTAATATTTCTGTTTTCGGCTGAACTTTCTTATTTTTATATAGTTGCTATTGAAAAATTTTGTTTAGCTTATAGTGTATAATAATAAGATAAAAAAACACTACTCAACTTTCATAGTCTTGGCTTGAATATGATATTTTCTTTAAAGCAAAACAATGACATCTTAAATATATAATGAGTTTTTTCAATAATAGTTAAATATGTACTTTGATCGTCTTGTGTATGTGTGTGTGTGTGTATTGGGTGTCTAAGATTCTTGGATGTGATCATGAGAAGACTGATGATTAAGATTTTTAAAATAAGTGAATTCAATTTTGATTGGAAATGATACACATTTAGGTCATTTTGATGAATGTGGAATAATTAATATCTGCATTAGGAAGTTTATAGTCCTAAAAAAAAGAAAGCTAAAATCAATAATGATCTTGGTAAGAATATTATTTTTTAATCATAATTCTTTTTTTCTTGGTAAGGATTTCATTCAATCTCAATACCCTTTTGAATTAACTAATGTTGTTATATATCGATCAATGAATTTGAATCTGCAATGAAGCTAAAGAAAGTGCTTACTTTTCTCATCCATAGCTTTGATGCTCCATTATGCATTTGAGTTCGAGTTCATATATATATAACATTTAGTGATTTTTTTTCGTGGTCCGCCAAAGCACTCGTTGAAATGCAAAACTGGAGAGCATTATTAGAGAAAGACCATGTATGATATTTGTACTCTTGCTATAACTGTTGCAGCTTTTTATTATTTTTTAAATATAAAATATAAAGAACAATGCTTTCGTTTTTGTGACAGCCGCGGATAGAGCAGAGACGAGGTCGTATTTTTGATGGGTGGAAAGAAGGGAAAGTTTATTTTCTGCCGACATATAAATATTCGCATAATTCAGAAAGCTATCCAGGTGACAATATGCACCCAAAGGAGAAACGAGGAACACCTGCATGGTAAGGACTCGTTTGGCTCATTTCAGTTTTTGTTGTTTTCTCATATATATACCCAAAGAGACCAATATGGTCTGAACGAATTTTATTGTGTGGAGATGGTCTCCAGCAATTATCATACACTCGTGGGGAATTGATTAGTTTTCAAATACATATTTTTTAAAATCATACACTCGTGAGTTTTAGGTAATATGAGAGATTACATTCTATTTTTGTGTTTTCTTTGATACAATTAATAGAACTTTTAACACTTGCATTTTTGGACGAAAAGACTGTTTAATATGATCATAAGTTGGCTCCATTAGTTTCGCCCCTGCAAACGTATGTTTTTCTCTTTGTATCTCCATGTTTATATTTTTGAAGGCTAATTTTTTGTGCTGATACTTTTAATTTCTTTTTTTTTTCAGTGCTCAAATCCCAAACTATCCTAATCTCCCATCAAAAGTAGTATGCCTCCTTCATAGCGTCACTCTGCATGTACGATTGGTTCAACTAACGCCTTTCGTGTCTGTTTTAAAACATGCGCAAGTTTTTGTCATTTCAATGATTTATTATTTATTTTTTATGTATTAGGCCGATCCATAAACAGATGAAGTATATGCCTAGATGACCCTCCAACCAGTGCCTTCGGCACGTTAATAGAGAGACAAATAAACATGTTATTGATGTGCAGTTTGACAAGGATGCTTTATTGAGGTTGGATTTGTCGATGAAAGCACATAAGCCCCAAACGGAATTATTCTGCAAAACTTTGACCGCAAGTGACACTAGCACTCAAGGGGGTTTTTCGCTGCCTCGTCATGCTGGGAAAAAGATTTTCCCTCCTCTGGTTAGTAATAGTAAACTCTTTATCTATGTTCGATTTCATCGGTTCTTTAATTATATATATTTGTTTCTGAGATTGGTCATCTTTGTTTTAAGACTTCATAATGTAGCCACCTGCACAAGAGCTTGTGGCCAGGGACTTGCAAGATAATGTCTGGACATTTCGTCATATTTACCGGGGTAGGTTCATTTGCACTAAAAAAAACAAAACAAAAACACTCTAATTAAACTAAACCCGTGGAGTACATTTGTATTATTATCCCTTATATATTACGATATGGTCGTAATAATCGCACTGTGAAGATTAAAATTCGATGACTGCAATTCAAGGCAACCAAAGCGTCACTTGCTCACAACCCGATGGAGCCTTTTTGTTAGTGGAAAGAGGTTGTTTGCAGGCGATTCGGTCTTATTCATTAGGTAATGATGCAAATATTTCAAATTGCTACTTATCAATAAATAACTATATATAGAATCAAAGTAAACAAAAAAAATAGCATTCTTGTTTGCAAAATAGAGATGAAAAGCAACAGCTTCTTTTGGGCATAAGACGGGCTAACAGACAACGGACCAACTTATCATCGTCTATTTTATCGAGCGATAGCATGCACATTGGAATTCTAGCTGCAGCTGCCCATATGGGCCCTCGGGCTCAGAAATCCTTGGCGGTGCAGTTTCGATTCTGCGAGGGCTTCTTATTTTATATGTAAGGACAGGTAAGTATCTGTAATTTTGTTATTTTATTTCTTCATTAACATTTTAATAAAAATATGTCGATAATACTTTTCTGGCCCTTTTCCACCTTTTCATAGAAAACACTTCAATGACTTCTTGTTTATACCCCACTTGGTGGCAGATTGAAATGATCTATAAGATAATTGCACACACGGCTGCAAATGATAGCAAATGATAGAGCTCTAATTGCTGAAGGTAGTTGTGGTTCGCCAAGAAGCGTGAAGGTTTCCTTAGGGGAGTGTAATGTTGATGAAATGTACTGAATGTACATAACTCGAGATTGTACTCGATTTTAGTATATATATATATATATATATATATATATATATATATATATATATATATATATATATAAATATAGGGGAGTGTAATGTTGATAAAATGTATTGAATGTACATGACTCGAGATTGTACTCGATTTTTTTTTTTTTTTTTTTTTTTTGTATATATATATATATATATATATATATATATATATATATATATATATATATATATATATATATATATATATATTTGTTACTTTGTTAATTCTAGATTGCAAGTACTATGATGCACACTCTGTGTTTGTGAATTTATTTTATTGATAATAATGAATGAGAAATTATTACCAATTTGGTGTCTTTGTTGGTTAATTTGTATTTGCATAATTGAATTTTAATTTTTTTTTTTACAATTTTCCATAACGGTTTTATTGAAAGCCGTTCTAGAAAGTATCACATTCCTGAACAGTATTTTGAGAAGACGTTATGGAAATTGTCACTTTTCAAAACAGTATTTTGAAAAGACGTACTAGAATGTGAAACTTTGCAAAAAGTCTTTTCAAAATACCTTTCTGGAAAGTGCATACATTCCAGAACGGTATTTTGAAAATACTGTTCGGGAAAGTGTCACTTTCTAGAACGGTATTTCTAAATACCATTCTAGAATTTGACACTTTCTAGAACGTCTTTTCAAACAAAAGGTTCTAAGAGTGTCTGGTCAACCATGGAATTGTATTTTCTAGAACGCCTTTTTTTTACCCTTCTAGAAAGTCTACCAATCCAGAAGGGTAAAAAAATACATTCTGGAAAGTACAGACTTTCTAGAACTGTGTCACTACAGAAGGCACAGAAAGGTGTTTTAGGTAGGCAGAATTACCCTTCTGGATATGCAGTTTCTACACTAATGCTTTTCGAAGATATCAACCGGGACTCGGCGCTCAGCAATTAAGCCCCGGTTCTAATATTCCGAGAACAACTCCTCGGCTTCGCTCGTCAGGAACCTCAGAGAGACTGGTTCTATGTCCTCAATCTCAATGGCCTTAGATGGAGCTTCATCAGAGTGTTCTGAGGCAGCAGATGTGATCGGTGCACCGCTAGAAGAAACAAAGTCGGAACTAGTATTGGAGGAAAGAACTGGATCAACAACGGGTGATGTTGGCCTTGGTGACAAATCATCGAACCCAACATCTTCATTCTGGGCGGAAGTAGGCACAGTGCCCTTAGACTTTTTCTATGTACCCTTCTAGGATGGTCGAAGATCTCGGATAAGAATCTCGTCAAAGGGATCGGGTGAAAACTCGAACCCAAAATCAGGTTCAGGCTGAGGTTGAGCCTCAGGAACAGGAGTGGTAGGAGTTGCAGCTTCAGCAGGAGTGGAGGAACTGGAAACCTCTCCAGTGAAAAAATCAAGATTCACCGGTGCCTGTTCATCGGGCGAGTTCTACACGCCGGTAGGGAGCTCGGGAATTTTTCTCAGAGAAGACATACTGTTGAAAATTTCAAAAAGAAAACAAAAACAAGAGAAAATCGAGAGAGACGGTGATGAAGTTGAGAGTTACAGAGTTTTAATTGCAGAAGGATTAAAGAGAAGTGGGATAAAAACAGTAACAAATTAGACTCTTTAAACAAAAAAAAAAATGACTGTTGTCTTAGGAGAGAGAAATGTAAGGTAAAAAACCCTAATTTACCAATTATTCCAATTTAACCCACAAAGGATTTTCTTTAAATCAAAAAAAACCCCACTCCCTCTTAATTTAGGACACATGATCTCTACTCAATCAACCAAAAATCCTAAGCAAATCATACGTCCCTACAATTGAATAAAACTGAATTAGAGCTGGAGTTTCGAACCATCACCATAGTCATAAAATTACGTATAGGGTGAAATTTAGCCTGCCACGTCAATCCTTATATTACCTATCTAGCTTAATGATTATAACACCACTGAAACAACTGATCCACCAAACCCTCAACAAGATTTAAAGAATTCAAAGAGAGAAGCAAGCACAAGTAACAGGACACGCAACAATATGGCATCTTCACATAGTATGAATGTCTTAATTGATGCCTAAAATATATGAACTAAAAAAGTTAAAAACACACTTAATAGTTTCAATAACTTGATCAGTGTTGCTTTTCATGACTGATGATATTATAACCAACATTATTTCAAGTAAATTCAATGAAAATAGACCCCTTAACCCAAGTTAATGACTACGTCAAAATCGCTCAATGAGGTGAAATTTAAAGATTGGATCTTTTTAATCTAGATTTTCTTCATCTTTTTATAGATTTGAAGAGAAATTCTCTTAGCAATTGCTTTTAACACCCCTTGTTTTTTGACCTGGAAAAAAACCAGTTTCTACGGGAAAGACTCACAATCACCTAATTGAAGAGGTTAGTCTTTTTGTCATTACTTTTATTACAACGCATGATCTTTTTGCACCAAAAACCAGACCCAATGCATTCATATAATGTATGCAACAAAAAACAAAAATGAATGCAAAATTATACAGATGTTATGATCGATGACAGATTTGGGCGTCACAACATCAAAACCAACATGGACCAGACAATGCACATACCGAGATCTCTTCTCAAATGAGAGAAGGTCTCGAGATCTAATGCTTTTGTGAAGACGTCAGCTAATTGATCGTGTGTCCCTACATGCTCAAGACTCGCTATCTTCCTCTCTACCAAGTCTCGGATAAAGTGATATGATGTCAATGTGTTTTATACGAGAGTGTTGAACTGGAGTTTGTGAGATATCTATGGCACTCGTATTGTCACAAAGTACGATTAGAATACGACAATGGAGACTGTAGTCTTCAATCATCTGGTTCATCCACAAAAGTTGCGTACACGCACTTCAAGCTGCGATATATTCAACTTTTGTTGTAGAGAGGGATATACAGTTTTGTTTCTTACTGTACCATGAAACCAAGTTACTACCCAAAAAGAAATAGCCTCCAGTGGTACTCTTCCTGTCCAAGATATCACCTGCCCAAGTAAATCTAGAAAAATCATCAACTATAACCAAAACATACCGTTTACCTCCAAGGCTTTCCACCTCCAGTGGTCCCATGAGGTCCATGTGCATGAGTTCAAAGAAAATTGATGTGGTTAGACTCTGAACATGTGGGTGTGGTAACCTGACTTGTTTCCCCTTTTGGCATGCTTCAAAAATTGGAATGATCTTCGTATTAACCTTCGGTAGACCATTTACAGCTTCTTTCTTCACTAGCCTTTCCAACATCTTGTAGTTGACGTGTCCGAGCTTTTGATGCCACACAACGACATCGCTCAATTGAGACAACTTGCAGAATACATCGCCATTAATTTTATAGCAATTGTCTGATGTCCTTTGGACAGTGAGAATGCATTTCCTTCATCATAAACTTCACACTTTTCTCGTGTAAACTTAAAACAGAAACCACCATCACACAAATGACTTATGCTGATTAATTTAGTTGTCAGTCCTTCAATAAGTAATACGTTCTCGAGCTTTCCAATTCCTGGAACATAGAGAGTTCCTTACCCAATGATCTGACCATTTGCCCCTCCACCATATTTCACCTTTCCTACATTGAATTTAACAATGTTTGAATGGAGGCCTTCAGATCCAGTAATGTGCTTGGAGAATCCACTGTCAAAATACCATGCTCCTGGAATGTGAGACTTTAAAGAAGGGTAGATCATATTGCACTTGATCTCACTCTTTTTCACCCAGACTTGTTTGACCTTGGTGTTGGTTTTGGTGTTAATACCATGGGACCTGTCACGGGACTCAACATGCTGATTTGTCCTTTGAAACTGATTTTTCCTGCCCGCTTTCTTCCAGCAGAAAGGACGAATATGACCAGTATCGCCATAGTGATGACAAATATACTGCCTTCTTCTATTTTTGTGATGCTTCATCATCTTCACATCTTGGGCAGTTGTTGCACTTGTTGTTCAGGTTTAAATCCAATCCCGTGCTTCGTGGATTCTGGAAATGACATTCCCAGAATTTCATCTAACTTTGCAGTTCCCTTGTTGAGATTTGATAAAGTATCCTGGGCCTTCTTTAAATCGATCTTTACTCGTTCTAATTTAGAGTCTTTTCTTGTAAGAGAAGATTCCAGACGAGTAATTATTTCCACTTGATCATCCTTCTCATGGGTGAGTTTCTCAACCTTGATCTTTAGAGCTTTGACCTTTAGGATCTGATTTCCCCAATTTGCAAGCAATTCGTCATACTCCATACATAGTTTCTCATACTTGTCAGTTGTCTTTACAACTTTTGCATTCAGACACAAAATGTTGGTATTGATGTTGTTAACATGAATGTCGTCATCCCAGATAATATTAGCAAATAGCGCAGGAACTGTCTTAGATGAGTCAGAATCACTTTCACCTTCATCATACTCCTTTGCAATCAGGTTCTTTTTCCTCAACATGTTAGCACATTCATTTTTGTAATGCCCCAATCTTTACACTCGTGACATTGAATTTCGCTGAGAGTTTTAGGGGAATTTGATGTCTTGGACTAGGATGATGAGGGCTGAAAATTAGAAAGCTTTGGAAATGTCCCTCCAATGTTGTTTCTTCTTCTCAAGTGTTTGTTGAAATTCTGAGTGATCATAGACACTTCTTCCTCTCCAAGGGTGGTATTTTCGATTTTATCAAACAATTCTTTCCAATCAACAATTTCACTGTCATCAGAGTTGACATCAGTAGTAAGGGCAACATTCTTCTCTTTCGAGTTGGAACTAAGATGTTCCATCTCGAACGTTTTGACCGATCCAACCAAGTCATCGAAGTCTAGATTAGCAGTATCCTTTGATTCTTCGATGGCAACCATCTTCACGCTAGACTTCTTTGTAATAGATCTGAGTAATTTTCCAAAAAGGCGTGAATTGGACATGGCCTCGCCAAGTTCTCCGCACTCATTTGCAATCTCCAAAAGTCTCATGGCATAGTCCATGATGGACTCTTTTTAATCCATCCTCATCGACTCGAAGGTAGCAGTCAGCATTCTTAATCTTGACCTCTTCACACTTTGGGTTCCTTCGCACACCCTCTGCCATGCATCCCATGCATCCTTTGCTGAATCGCACATTTTGATTACTTTGTAGTAGTTTGAGTCAACATATTCACATAAGGTGTTGATACACTTGGAGTTCCAGTTTGAATTTTCTATCTCATCAGCGGTCCAGTCTATTTCTTTCTTAAAGAACGTTTCTCCATCAGCATCGGTAACTCGTGGTTTCTCCCATCCAACCAGAATGGTTCTCCACGCTCGTTCGTTGATATTCTTGATATGCCACCGCATCATCTGCTTCCAGAAAGATTAATTCTCTCCATTGAGGACAGTAGGTTGCGGATTCCCTTGAGTGTCCATAAGTCAATGAATCTACAAAGAAAACAAGGATCGAAATACTGAATGTCAAGTACCCTTCTCTAATACCAATTGTAATTTTGTAGATCTATGATTTTGAAAACTGATGTTATGTTTCGTGATAGCTATCACCAGACCTAACATCCACTAGTTTGAGAAATATGAATTTGTAAGACAATAGATGTTGTGATTGATGTTACAACACCAATCCTAACATCAACCAGAGTATGAATTTAAACAGCAGCGGAATAAACAATAGATAGCACACACCAATTAAACTTTTAGACCGTAAGTAATTGTACTTACGGACTTGGGTATACAAACCCGAAAACTATATTACTTAATCTTTCAAGATCAATAACAAAATATCTAAGTAATATATGAAAAATAAATGTATCAACACTTGATACAAAATACTTGTCGCTACGCTTGATATGATCTCCTCCGTTGGTTACGCAACATTAAAGATCTCTTGATTCTGAATTGCAGCTCCAAGTAGACTATGTGCCTTATGTTCTGTTCTTTAAGTCGTCGAGTGCTCTCTACAATTTTTTCCCTTCTCTGTACGTCTGTGTCTCTTGCGTCTTGATCTTATCCTATAAATAACTAAGACTCCAAGACTTGAAGAACAAGTTAGAGATAATCTAAGGAAATTAAATCAAATTCTAATCTCCACTTAGGAAATAAATCTAGAGTCCTAACACTAGTGCAGAAACTACATATCCAGAAGGGTAATTCTGCATATCCAGAACGCCTTTCTGTACCTTCTGTAGTGATATAGTTCTGGATTGACAGACTTTCCACAACGCATTTTTATACCCTTCTGGATTGGCAGACTTTCTAGAAGGGTAAAAAAAAGGCGTTCTAGAAAAAAAAATTATGATCTAGAATGGTACCATTCCATGTTGATCTGCCACTTTCCAGAACGGTTTTTAAAAAAGACGTTCTGGAAGGTATGATTTACCAGAACGGTATTTGAAAATACCGTTCTGGTAAATCATACCTTCCAGAACGGTATTTGGAAATACCGTTCTGGTAAGTCATACTTTCCAGAACGGTATTTAGAAATACCGTTCTGGAAAGTATAACTTACCAGATCGTTATTTTGAAATACCGTTCTGGAAAGTATAACTTACCATAACGTATTTTTGAACAACCCATCTGGAAAGTACTTTCAAGAACAGTAAAATCCGTTCTGGAAAGTTGAAAATGGAAGATTCCTCAAAAAGTGTTGCACCTTTTGTTTAAAAAAGATTGAAAATTGGGATGATTCCCGTATGGTGAACTTTGATTAGTATTAATTACCAAATAATGATTAATTTTTTATCCCATAGATCATATACATACTATATAATCAAAAATTACAATGAAAAGATTGACTCATAAAAAAGAGGTCGATAAGTTTCGAACTATTTTTTTTCGACATGACCGACCTACAAAATAAAACTTAAGCCGAACAGCTTCGATATAAAACCTTTAATACTCAAGTCAGTGACCTTTTTATGGTGATAAATGAGAGCTCAGAAAGTAGGAATAAATCAACTTAATATAGAGGTGAGGTCCATGTCCTCGTTATATAGACAAGAGACCGTATTCTCAAATTTAGAGTTTTCGTCTCCTATTCACACCATAATTCCATAATCAATCCACCAACTAGGATTTCTCCTTTATGCTATATTACCATAATTTTTGGAACTCTCGTATTTTATTAAGCTACCATAATAAACCATGGGCTAATAAACCATCTCATACCTTCAGGCCCACTGGGCCCATACCATATCAACTATACCAGCACGTAGGGGCCCATTCCATAACCATAAAGCCTAGCTCTTTAGCCGACCTAATTTATAAACACCATTTCAACCTATAAGAGCTTGGTAATCCCTTAAAGAGGTCACCTCTTTAACCTAACTCGACGTGCATGTCGACCTGTATATTCGATGTTGTAGTAGCTAGACCTCCACCATTCTACCTGATTGAGGTAGGGATAAGATTGAATGTAAAACAAGTTCTCTTGAAATCCCAACTGCATCTTAGGATGAATGCATGCAATCAGAACACCCCAAGCATCAGCTATTAAATGTATATTGTCTTTGTGTCGGACACATGGTCACGCGCCTGTTTTCTCATTATAAAGTAATCTCGTGGGCCCAAAAATGAAAGACCCACAATTAACCCGAAATACACATAGTCACCATCCCCAACCCTTTTAAACTTTTCACCTTCCCATTCTATGGAAAACAAATTTAATATCAGCCATTGACACTTTCCAAAAATCTCTCAAGCAAACAAATCCCAAATCGACTACTTTGACCAACATACTAGCTCGGCGATCCCTCAAATCTGCAATACTATGGTAAGACCCCCCAAATTTAATTAACTTCTTTTACTTTATTCTGAATGTATTTCCTCCCCCCTTTCCTCATTTCTGTATTGTTAGCATCCTCTAATTCTCAAAATTCTGACACGCGAAACCCCAATTCTAATTTTGTCCCTACTCCAGATACAATTTCTGAGAACAAATCAACACAAACCCCCCTCACTAGGAAGAATAAAAAAGGAAACACTACTACAGACTGGACATTTAGCGTCGATTTTGGAACCGACGTCTAAACGGCCGCGTGAATGGTTACATCATTTTTTTAAACGATAGGATTTGACTTTTCACGTCATTTTTTGGTGGAAAACCGATGTGGAATATGTGACTTTTCACGTCAATTTCCAAACCAATGTTAAAAATATTGATATTGGTTTCTTGAGAACCGATGTGGTTGTATGTTTTTTTTAAAGGGTACCCCGTTCATTTGTACCATCCCACCTAATAAATAATA
>BMAC01001477.1:41372-65425 GCA_014905375.1 Phtheirospermum japonicum
TATTATTTATTAGGTGGGATGGTACAAATGAACGGGGTACCCTTTAAAAAAAACATACAACCACATCGGTTCTCAAGAAACCAATATCAATATTTTTAACATTGGTTTGGAAATTGACGTGAAAAGTCACATATTCCACATCGGTTTTCACCAAAAAATGACGTGAAAAGTCAAATCCTATCGTTTAAAAAAATGATGTAACCATTCACGCGGCCGTTTAGACGTCGGTTCCAAATCGACGCTAAATGTCCAGTCTGTAGTAGTGTTTCCTTTTTTATTCTTCCTAGTGAGGGGGGTTTGTGTTGATTTGTTCTCAGAAATTGTATCTGGAGTAGGGACAAAATTAGAATTGGGGTTTCGCGTGTCAGAATTTTGAGAATTAGAGGATGCTAACAATACAGAAATGAGGAAAGGGGGGAGGAAATACATTCAGAATAAAGTAAAAGAAGTTAATTAAATTTGGGGGGTCTTACCATAGTATTGCAGATTTGAGGGATCGCCGAGCTAGTATGTTGGTCAAAGTAGTCGATTTGGGATTTGTTTGCTTGAGAGATTTTTGGAAAGTGTCAATGGCTGATATTAAATTTGTTTTCCATAGAATGGGAAGGTGAAAAGTTTAAAAGGGTTGGGGATGGTGACTATGTGTATTTCGGGTTAATTGTGGGTCTTTCATTTTTGGGCCCACGAGATTACTTTATAATGAGAAAACAGGCGCGTGACCATGTGTCCGACACAAAGACAATATACATTTAATAGCTGATGCTTGGGGTGTTCTGATTGCATGCATTCATCCTAAGATGCAGTTGGGATTTCAAGAGAACTTGTTTTACATTCAATCTTATCCCTACCTCAATCAGGTAGAATGGTGGAGGTCTAGCTACTACAACATCGAATATACAGGTCGACATGCACGTCGAGTTAGGTTAAAGAGGTGACCTCTTTAAGGGATTACCAAGCTCTTATAGGTTGAAATGGTGTTTATAAATTAGGTCGGCTAAAGAGCTAGGCTTTATGGTTATGGAATGGGCCCCTACGTGCTGGTATAGTTGATATGGTATGGGCCCAGTGGGCCTGAAGGTATGAGATGGTTATTAAGCCCATGGTTTATTATGGTAGCTTAATAAAATACGAGAGTTCCAAAAATTATGGTAATATAGCATAAAGGAGAAATCCTAGTTGGTGGATTGATTATGGAATTATGGTGTGAATAGGAGACGAAAACTCTAAATTTGAGAATACGGTCTCTTGTCTATATAACGAGGACATGGACCTCACCTCTATATTAAGTTGATTTATTCCTACTTTCTGAGCTCTCATTTATCACCATAAAAAGGTCACTGACTTGAGTATTAAAGGTTTTATATCGAAGCTGTTCGGCTTAAGTTTTATTTTGTAGGTCGGTCATGTCGAAAAAAAATAGTTCGAAACTTATCGACCTCTTTTTTATGAGTCAATCTTTTCATTGTAATTTTTGATTATATAGTATGTATATGATCTATGGGATAAAAAATTAATCATTATTTGGTAATTAATACTAATCAAAGTTCACCATACGGGAATCATCCCAATTTTCAATCTTTTTTAAACAAAAGGTGCAACACTTTTTGAGGAATCTTCCATTTTCAACATGTTCCAATTGTTTTCCAATTTTCAATCTTTTTAAAACAAAAGGTGTAACACTTTTTGAGGAATCTTCCATTTTCAACATGTTCCAATTGTTTTAAATTGTGATATATGCCTCAATGTCGGTCCTCATTATGTTTTGATTCTCCTAGGTTGAAAATAGGAGATTCCTCATGAAGTGTCTGCTTTTTCGTTTTGTTTAAAGAATAAGTGAATATTAAGGGATGTTTCTCTATATTCATGACTAATCATGATTACTACCTGATGGCAAGGCGTGGGTTTTTAGCTCATATTTGGACACTCGTACTATGCACTGGCACGATATATATACTTTTAAAAACTAATTACATAGTCTACAAAGACAGATATATACATCACCATCCTCACGACGGTTATATCATTAAAGTCAGATATTTGCGTTATATATATATTAATATAGGTCATAACTTCTCGTGTTAATTCAATTGATATTATTATATATTTTTATACTATTATATATTGATAATGTAATATATTAATTTTTATACTATAATATATTGATTATAAAATTTTAGTGCGATCCGTCAGTCAGTCTGACAAGAGTGTAACCCTAATTATTAAATCGATCGAGATTCCCATGAAAATAATGTTTTTGTATGTAATGGATCATATCTATATCTATCTATATATCCATATAAAATGAGCTGTGGTTTAGAAATAAATATACATAGAAGAGAGAATTAATGAAATGCACGAGAGGGAAAAAAAAAAGTCACTCGATAGATAGAGAGCTAATTAGGTTTCTTTCTAATTTATTTTTTATTATGTGTAGGAGAGAGTATTAATGATATATAGGTAAGAGAGAGAGAATCATTTATCTTTTTTATTAAATTTTCTTAGCCCCTCATTTTTTTAATAAATGAGTCACCTAGGTTAGATATCCTAAATAAGTTTATGATTATTATTATTTTTATTATTATTTTGTGGACTCACTTTTTTTAATTAAGGCATTATTATTTTTTATTTCTAAATTTAAATACATATGTTTATTCAATTAATCTTTTCCTTTAAATATTTTTTTATTTGAGTGACTCTAATAAATTGAATTTATGGAAGGGATTGTAACGAATATTTTAATCCTCTCCTAAAAATCTTTAATAATATTGTAAATAAATTGTAACCTAGGCGGCATTTTGTTAGAATTATATTTCGATAAAGTACGAATACAGTTTTCTTACATAAGTTGCAAAATATATTGGAAGACAATTAAGGAAAAAATCATTGTATTTTACCAATATTGTATTTTTCACTAAAGAAGATATTGCAATCTCTCAAAATTATTTTTCTTTTTTTTTTCTGTTTACTCGATTTTGAGATCTTTTTTCCTCTCAACTCAATTGAGTCACTACTTGATAGTTTATCATGTATTGTAATTGTAATAGTTATATCGCTTATATAAATTAATAATTATACTAATTGTATTTGTCTGCTACCAAACATTTGCAAAACGTATCACACATATTTGCATGTTTTTGTTAAACCGTGTATTTACGTCACAATGAAGTAATACAATATTTAGTTAATTTATATATATATATATATATATATATGTGTGTGTGTGTGTGTGTGTGTGTGTGTGTGTGTGTGGATTATAATGGGTTTGAGTTTTGTATGTGTGCATAAAATGCTGGATTATTGAGACCCACATCTATAGATAGATGCATTATAAAGTTCGCCTAAGTAGTAAATATTTAGGTGTCATTCCATTTTTAAAATTTCATATTGGTGGTATTTTGAATAGTATTTCATAAGAAATGACGATCAACAAAAGTAAAGGTCATTGTATTTCTCATATTTGAGTTTTCTTGAGGAAGTCAATCTTCAGTTATGACCAATTGCATGTTGCTATACCATGAGTAGTCAATTGTAAGTATTTAGAAATCTTGATTTACGGTGATGATAACAAAATGCAGTAACAAGCTACAAGTTTTATGTACAAAGAAGTTTTTCATAATTTGTAAAGTACATTCATTCCAGAAATAATATTTTTATGAGTCAATTTCGCGTTTTGAAAATAGTATTATGTTATGGGAATAATAATAAGATCGGTTGAATATTTATTACTCAACTCTCTCTCTCTCTCTCTCTCTCAATACATATAGGGTTCAGTTTCAATGAGAATCCAACCTTATTTGATAAACTGAGAACTAGTGCTTTTATTATATAATCCTATTGCTTTTGATCAAATAAAGAAAATACAAAAAATGGTTCATCCACTTAATTAGATCTAATACCACAGTTGGCTTTAGGTTCTCAAATAAGGGAGTGGTTCTCATTTGAACTCTTCCTTGTATATATATATATATATATATATATATATATATATATATGAGAATTTATACGGTGCCTTGAAAACAGCATTATTTACCTGAACCATTAGATTAACTTCGATTATACAAAATTAAAAAATTGATGGATTTTAAATGCAGGGGTGGTGGGGCTAGGGTTATGAAGTGAATCGAATCAAATATTTAAATATTTGATTCGTATTCTCTAAATTCATTGAGTATTTGTATTCGAATTAATTTAATATACGAATCGAAGTTTTGATTTCAATTCGAATCTAAAGAAGTATTCGAATATTTGTATTACAATTGGTATTCAAATTATAGCATACATACATACATACATACATACATATATACATATATGCATACATATATATACACACACATATATATATATATATATTAAAGAAATTATTAATAATAACACCTAAAATAATTATACCCATTAAATATATAATTTTTAAATAAATATAATTTATAAATTTATATAATATATCAATTATAATTTAAATAATTATATATTAATTCATATTAATATGATAGAAAATAGAAATAACAATAATTATAATTAGAGATTTATATATATATATTATTCGAATCGAAAAATAATGTCGAATTCGAATCCAAAATTTTCCAAATTGGAATTGATAAAATTGAATCGAAAAAGTATGATTCATTTACAACCCTGGTGGGGGGCATGGTGCATTCACAACATTATACAAAATTCCTATATATATATATACACACACACGTGTACCTAACGTGAAATGAGTAAGGCGGCCGTTTAAGGGACTCATGTACATGAGAGCCCAAAAAATATATTTTAACTACACACGTAAACTATTCAAAATAAACCCCCAACACCCTTAAATTAAAATTGTTGGGTTGATCATACCATATAGGGTTTACGCAGCATATTTTAAAATTTTACATTAATTAAAATAAATATTTATTTAAATAAATAATAATATTGTTGGTTCACGAAACAATTGTAAACGACTATCACTTTCATTATCATAAATAAAAGTACTTTTTTATTTGTGAAGGAAATAGATCAACACCTTGTAAGTTCAATTTTCTTTGAGCGATGATTGAGAGTAAGTCGATTTCCGATTATGTTGCTATTACCACGAATCCTTGTCTTAGGGATACAAATGTTAAATATTTCCCATCTAATTGAGTCCACCTTTTGAATGTGACACCAAAAAAAAAATCATTTGTAAAACAAATTTCGTTTTTCAATTGATTAACAACAATAACTTTTAACCCAATAATTAAATATTGATTGGAGACTAATTACTATAAATTAATAGTTATTAATTAACAAAACTCTACAAATTGAAGACATAAATGATGAAAGTGAAAGAAGTATTCGCTCGTTTCAAATTCTTTGTCTAGCCGTCTTCTCAATGAGTTCCGGCTCCAAAAGCCTAAAAAAGTTCTTTTATATTACTTTTTCCAAACTTTTCAATAATGGAATGTTTGACTTATTCCAAAAAAAAAATTATCTCTCTCTTCATATATAATTTGTATTTATGATAAATCATATTTATTTTAAAATTTTTAATTATTGTAGTGAGCTTCTATAATTAAGTTTACTAAAAAATTATGTGGACTTGGATCTGAAATTGAATATATTAAATAATTCAATTCAGTTAATTATTTCTATAAGTTTAAATTAATCAATCCAATTAAGTAATTTATTATATTCTTTTTACTGTGATTCATAATCAAATTAGATTTAATTATATAGTTAAGTAATTTAATTAAATATTCAATCCAACAATTGAGTTAAACTAAAATACAAATTAATCAATCTAAATGTTCCAACTATTGGACTTATTAATTTTTAAATATCAACAACCAGAATTATGTTCGATCATTTTAAGTTCATGACTTAATTGCACTAGGCTTACAACTTTTGTAAGTTTATAATTAATAATTTAAGATATTAATTAATCAAATTAACTAATACTCTTGAACATAACATGTTAATTTCGGGAACCTACAAATTATTGTAACACCTAACAAGTAGCATTATCGCTTATTGTTTGGTGAAATAGTGGGTAAACCTATTTTAATTGCAAGTCCATACATATACGATCATTTCGATAACTAGTTTCCCGATTAAATTTTGGGCATTGATTTATAAATCGAAAATCAATTGATTTAACAACTTTTATTTCATTTTAATTTTAAATAATTCATTTATGAATCAATATTTATTGTGCCTTGGCCAATGTGATTGAATCACGAACTTTGAAAATGCAGAGAAAACTTCTTTGTCCGGAAATAAGTGTCGAGTTGTATATTGGCTACAGATAAACCTCCATGCACATCGATACATAATCCAAAATACCCTTTTGCGATTATCAAGCAATCAAAAGATAGATTTAAGTATTGCAGGATAGGCACAAGGCTACTATTGTGCCTCAAATCCAGGACTAATCATGTATTATTGCAATATTGAAATTTTTACTCGACATATAAATCTTCCAACTAAGAATTTTCATCGGGCCATGTTGATGAACTTGTTCTCTGACAAGCACTTGGATATATGAACTTGCATCACAATTCTAACGTTAATGGAATGCAACATCCTCGTCTTACGAGCATGCATCATATGCACAAATCTCACTGGGCATTCAATGTCTTATCTTGAAAAGCCATTGATTTGGAACATATTGAAGACCAAAGATTTAGAGACATGTTCCATGATTGCCATCATATGGGAAACCATTTCCCATATCTTAAATTGATTTAAGAACCTTATCATAAATGCAATTATATAAGATAAAGAAAATTGTCTTTGTTAATATAATTCCCAACAAAATAACCATGCATGAAACTTACATCGCACACGGATCCTAAATTTACACGTAGAAAAAAATCCAATCTAATTCTAACATCGGCCATTATACACTAATAAAATGGACTTTTAATTAATTTTAAATTAATTGATTATGTTGTTTTGAAATCACTAGTAACTTTGCTTTGAATCCTTTTCATGAATTTAGTTTAACTTTGAAGTCTCTGCAACTGGATTGAGATATTATCTTTTATTAAGGAAATATGAATATTATTGGAAAATAAAATGTGTTTTGAGTTGATAATATATTATATATAGATGCTTTTAATTTATGATTAATTGTTTAGTCCATAAATGGTTGATAACTATTTTCAGGCATTTTCATCAAATAGACTATATTGAAATATTATTCAATAGTTTTCATGTAATTATTTCAGATATTTTTTGTTAACTTGTTACTATCAAATACATAGTTTATGATGAATTTCTGGATTGCTTATTACATTTATACTGCGAGTTTTATCTTGTTGTTATTTACATATTTCTTATATATCTATAAAGAGCCCGATTTTTTGTTCATTTTATGAGACCCAATTAAACACAGGTACGGCTCTGTTTTAGATGTGTGTGTGTGTGTGTGTGTGTGTGTGAAAATTGTGCCTTTCATTTCTAAATTATATATAATCTTATAGAGGGTATTTCTCTATAAAATTATATAATGTGAAAATGCAAGGTATAATTTTCATATATATATATATACATACACGCACACACGCGCGTGTGTGTGTGTGACACTTGAGTGCAGATGCCTCTAAAAACTTACTTTCATGGATTGGTTGTGAAGAGTTGGTGATTTAGTACTTTTTTTATTTTTTATTTTTTTGAGATTTTTGACATGATCATTATTTGATATGTAGGACCAAGAAAAATCTAATTCATCATGATTATGGTTGTGGATGCTCTTATAAATAAGAATAGAGTGCCTCTAAGATGAAACCACACTGCTTAAGAGCAAAAACATCCTCCCTCCCTCTCCCAAAATTTTTTCAAAAGATATAAAATTGTCATTTTTCTTTCAATGGCCAAATTAGTATTCCGAAATCCCAATATGTTTCTTCTCTTTGTTATTGTTCTTTTTCTTTGCCTTGATACTCAATGCTCGGAGGGGAGGCATGAGAAAGTCATCAACTCTGAGCAAAATGAAGCGACTATTTATTCTAAACAAGACTTGCACCCCGAAATTGAAGAGCCACTAGCTTCTCCACCCAGTGCAGACATATATCCCATAAAAGTAAGACCATCTAATACTAGACATAGTCCTGGTATTGGTCATTAATTCCAATCTCAAGATATCAATAAACACAATGGTTTCAATAATAAGCACATGTAACTATTTTGAAGGCTTATATTATGCTTGCAAATGTGTAATCATGGTTTTGGAACTGTCTTAGATTTTATATAAGTCTAAGTTTCGATAAATGTGACTTAAGATTTGTGTTTATTTAGGCAATTATACCATGCATACATGCAATAAACAACTTATCCAACTATTTTGGAATAAGGAGTCTCTCTCTCTCTGTCTCTCTTTCTCTCTCTCTCTCTCTCTCTCCCTCTCTCTCTCTCTCATACACACACACACACTAGTGTGAAGCCCGCGATTTTTGCGGGCAAATATAAAAAATATTAAAAAGTAATTGTTATCAAAAGAATAATTAAGAATGTGAATTATTATATCAAAAGGAAAAAAAATATTGTTCACTTTAAATTTTGAATTTTTTTATGCTACATTAGTTGATGATATCATTTTCGACGCAACAAAGAATTTCCAACCCTTTATGCGCATAGATTATCAATATTGTAAAATAAAGAAGACTTGTGCATTATACGTGAGTTCCATAATGACTTTGAAAGATTTCTGATAGCCATAAAAATAAAATAAAAAATCTAAAAGTATGATTGTATTTTAAACTTATGTTGCATCTCATTCCAATATATAAATTGTTCAAGTTCTGGTATATTTCCATTTACATTACATCATTCTCACAATAAATAATATTCTAGTGCACTTATACATGCAATCAACGGGATTAGTTGTTAAATATAGCAAATTACCCTTAATGTGATGTTCAAACCCGAAGAAAACCGAAATTGTAAAAATATTAAGGACCCCTTGAGGGATATCAAATATACATTTTATAAGGTTATCATATTCATTAGAGAGATGGAAAATATAATTAAGATCGAAATTCTTGTAAATTCCAAAATTATGAGGATTATTGTAAATTTCGAAATTCTTCTAAACTCCGAAAATATAATTAAGACCGAAATATTATGTCGTTCTAATAATATATATATGCAGTTTAACCCTATGAGGATTATAATTTTTTGGTTTTATGAATTAGTATATATTTGGTATGAATATATTAGTTTAAGTATATAAATTATTAATTTGAGGTATAATTACGAAAAAAAATATGTGATAACTTTATTCTTACCAATTATATATTTGATACAATAATTAATTATTCTAAATATATTTTTCCATTTATACTTCAATTACCAAATGTGTAGTAATTATGAGGGTAGTGTGATTTGATATGTAATTAGCTGATAATATATCTTTGAATAACTTAATCATTGTAATGTGATTAATGAAGATATTTAGTTGAAATCAGTTTCATATTTATACACACACACACACACACAAACATATATATATATATATATATTGATAGTATAAATCTTACTAATTTATACTTTATTTTTTTTTAAATCATGGTAACGTGATCAATTGAGATATTTAGTTTAAACCAGTTTCTTATATTTATCACTCAATATATTTGGGCATACGTCTTTTCATTTATTCAACTTAATTATAGAAAACATATACATATATATTTGTTCATAAATATAATTATCATAAAATTTAAATAACTAATACTAATAAATTGACAAAGATTGGGGAAACTATCTTCGTAAAAAAATACTAATAAAATCAAAATACTAATATTAATAATTATTCGTATAATTATTTTAAGGATATTATTAATAGGTGGACCGTGCATTTTGGGTGATTAAATAGAGAGATTACTAGTGTAAAACCCGCAATTTTTGGGGCAAATATAAAAAATATTTAAAAAAATGAAGTTATTATCAAAAAAATAATTAAGAATGTGAATTATTATATCAAAAAGAATAAAATTGTTGTTCACTTTAAGTTTTGAATTTTTTTATGCCACATTAGTTGTTTTGTTTATAATGATATTATTTTCATCGCAACAAAGAATTTCCAACCTATTATGCTCTTAACTATCAATATTGTAAAATAAAAAGTACTTGTGCATTATACGCGAGTTTTATAATGACACTTTTGAAAGATTTGTGATAGTTATAAAAATAAAATAAAAAATCTTAAAATATGATTGTATTTTAAACTTATGTGGCGTCTCGTTCCAATATAAAAATCGTTCAAGTTCTTGTATATTTCTATTTACATTACATCATTTTCACAATAAATAATGTTCGAGTGCATTTATACATGCAATCAATGGGATTATTTGTTAAATATAGCAAATTACCCTTAATGTGACGTTCAAACCCGAAGAAAAACAAAATTGTAAAAATATAAAGAACCCCTTGAGGGATATAAAATATACATTTTATAAGGTTATCACATTCATTCAAGAGATGAAAAATATAATTAAGGTCGAAACTCGTGTAAATTTCGAAATTACGAGGATTATTGTAAATTCTTGTAAATTCCGAAAATATAACTAATATCGAAATATAATTAAGACCGAAATACTATGTCGTTCTAAGAATATATATGCAGTATAACCCTATGAGGGTTATAATTCTTTGATTTTATGAATTAGTATATATTTGATATGAATATTTTAGTTTAAGTATATAAATTATTAATATGAGAAATAATTATGAAATTAATATATGAGAATTTTATTCCCACCAATTATATATTTGGTACAATAATTAATTATGTTAAATAAAATTTCCCACTTATACTTCAATTACCAAATGTGTAATAATTATGATCGTAACGTGATTTGATATGTAATTAGTTGTATAGTATATCTTTGAATGACTTAATCATGGTAACGTGATTAATGGAGATGTTTAGTTGAAATAAGTTTCATATCTATATATATATATACATGTATATATGTATATTGATAATATAAATCTTACTAATTTATGCTTAATCTTTTTTCTTAAATCATGTAACGTGATCAATTGAGATATTTAGTTAAAATCAATTTCATATATTTAGAGCTCCATATATTTGGGCATAATTTTTTTAATTTATTCAACTTAACTATAGAAAACATTTGGAATATATTTGTTCATAAATACAATTATCAGAAAATTTAAAATACTAATACTAATAATTTACAAAGATTGGGAAATTATCTTCGTAAAAAAATACTAATAAAATCAAAATACTAATACTAACAATAATTCGTATAATTAATTTAAGGAAATTATTAATAGGTGGACAATATTTTCTGTTACGTAAATATTTCATGTTTAAGAATATTTTCTAATACGCAATTAAAGAACACCACGAATTGATTTGGTCTATTTTCTGTTTAAAGTAAGAGGTGAATATCTCTAGTTCGAAAACCCGCATTTATATGGGCATTGATAAGAAAAAATATAAAAATAAAAATAGTATAAAAATGCAATATTTATTAAAAAAAAATATTAAGTTCAGAAAGTGAATATTAAATGCAAAGTAAAAAAAGGAAAAACTTGTTCTTAAAATTTATATGTGCAATATTGATGTGTTGCACATAAATTATAAGAATACACTATTTAAGGTTTGATTAGTTATAGTAATAGAAAATCGAGAAACAAATGTAATTCAAACAAATCTGAATGTCTTATTTTATATTGTCTCATATAGTATCATTGTTCCATACCAATATAAATACTTTAAAAACTAAAATACAAATTATTTGTGATAACAGATTATATTACGAATATCACACCTATGATTTATATCAATATCATCATTATTTTAACATAGGCAAACACTTGTGTTAGGACAGATTAATGGGTCATGACCCGTTATGCCATCTGACCCTATAATATAATGTATTAGTTTTTGTACTGTGATGTATTGATTTTTGTACTGTAAAGTATTAGTTTTTCATAATCTCTGGTCCGTGCTATGATGTATTTATTTTTGTACTGTAATGTTTTTTTACTATGATGTATTGGGTTTTTATTATAATGTATTGATTATTGCACTATAATGTATTAATATGAAATTTTTGCCTAACAGATGATCCGTTAGTCCGGCCTAACAAGAGTGTTGCCCAACATATTGTATGCTCACTATTAAACATGTAATATAAGATATAAATTGCACTAATAGTTAGAACACAGATTTACGGCAGTTGTGGATATATATATATATAAAAAGTCATTAGCATGGGTAAAAAATAAATATAATTTAAATAATTACATAAAAAAACACAAAAATTAGTCTCCAAGTAATCAATTGGATTCATAAATACTATAAAAGGATAAATTAGTTGACATATTCATAAGATTTTTATAAATAAAATTCTGCATAAATTAGACACATATACAAATTTTGTTTCTTGATACAATGCAAATGTGCGATTTGGGACATCAGCTTGAGGCTGCATGTTTGAATCCATTAGATAGCCAAACTAATAAAAAATATAAAAAAAGATTGACACAAAGATAAAATTATTATCTTGGAAATTGCTTGTGAACGATATTGAATTGTTTGAAAATAAATATTCTTTAATGGTGAAAAGAAATTGTAGATTTGAGATTTGAGCAACTACATATATAGAGTGTTGTTGAGCAAATCAAAGAATTACTTTAAGAAATAATATATTTTAGTATATATAAAGATATATCTACTAAATAGCAATAAATAATTAAATATCAAATCTTTATATAGTGATGGTTATTGTATATATTTGAAAACAAAATACATTATTTCTATAATTAAGAAAATGACATAAAATCTGAGTATTAATTTGCTCAATTAATTAGGCGCTACTTAATGAAAAAAATTCTTTATTCTATTTATATATAAATTGAATTTATTTATATTATTATATATCGCAACTCACTTTAAATTATCAGTGATTAATTAAATTTTCTACTACTATATTTATAAATCGAATTTGTGATTAGATATCCAAAATTAATAAATCACCGTATTTTACGTTTTAATCTCCATAGTTCTGTTAAGAAGTTAATTCAAGATATATGGGAATTTATATTTACGTTGATTTCCTTGTGACAATTCCATGATTTTCGATAAATTAAATGAATATGGAGTCAAACTATCCTTATATAAAAGTTATTCAATAAATATTTTGAATTATTCGAAACTTAAATTAATTAATTAGTAAAATGACATATAAACGATCTTCCTAACTCTAAAAAATAAACACAGAATTGAAATTACTTTAATCAGACGTAATAAAAATTTGAATTTGTCTTCAAATTGTTCTGCAGATTTCAAATGAAACCAACTAAGCACTTTAAAGTGGGTATAATGAAAAAGAAACTATGTCTCAATATAACACAAAATAAAAAAACAAAAAAAAAAACAAATTGAATAATAAAACATAAAAGGAAAAAACATGTATTAATCCAACATCTTTTCATAAATTATAGGTCTAAAACACGATAAACGACATCGTTCAAAAATAAAAATTCATACAAATGCAATTAATTGGGCATGATCAGGAAGACCTGAATTGGGGTAGACCTGAAGTTAAAACTGATTAAGGAAAAGGCAAGAGACTGAATTGAACCTGTCCTTAAGAAGGACTGACATAGTCCCTTCTAGAGAGGATCGCTATGGCTCGGGAATTGTCCTAACCTGGTGAAATCCTCCACAAGAAAACCCTCAGAGACCAGAATTGAGCCTGGGATGACATCGAGGCTGAGGTGATATAGAAAGAAGAGAGGGAGAGCAAGACCAGGGAAGACCTGGTTCCTTGCTTCTCTACGAGGGGACAAGTGAGACCACTTGTCAGAATTGGTTACGCAACGGCCCATAATTCACGGCATGTGCTCCCGAGATCCCAGCTAGGGTCCCCACTGGGAAAAACTATAAATATCTCAGCTCCAAGGCTGAGAAAGGTATGTCATTTTTGTGAATTCCTTTCTTCTTTCCTACAAAATACCTCATACGCTTTCTTACTTAAGTATCGGAAGGGTTTCCACCGGAAAACCACCGGTGGTCCTTTCTAACGTGTGTTTGTGTACAGGTCGAGAAGGTGTGCAAATCTCAGTTGGTGTCATGTTTTGGGGTGAAACAATTGGCGCCGTCTGTGGGAAATATCTGAGCTAAGGAGTGAGTTTGAATGGCTTCAGACGGGTTACGATGGAAAATGGATGGAGTACTTGGCAGAACCCCTAGTTTTGCCGCGCCGTTGGGCATGCTGCGGTCGACAGAGCCATCGACGACAAGGACAGAGGGGGAAGAGCCTCCAGTATCAGCTGGACTAGGCACCGCTCCACCCCCCTCCGGTGTATTCCCCCTCCTGCCGTTGGTGGATCGTTGAACGACACCTTTCTCAGGTAGCTGCCTGAGCTCATCGGCAAAGTTGTGGAAGCGGCTGTGGAGAAAAAATTCACGGAGATCTCAACACCGTCGTCTGGTGCACGACCAGAATTGGACGGTCCCGCTGGCAGAGACGGAGCCGTTGCACAACCAGCGCACGGATCGGACTCCCCTCTAGGATAGAGAAGAGCACTTCTCCACCTCCGATAGCGAAATATCAAGCCAAGCCAATCCAGGTTTGGCCGAGCAGATGCATAGTCTGCAGAAGGAGGTGAGAGAGTTCAAGAGGAGAATGGCAAACGCTGGGATGGTGCCGACACGGAGAGGCACGCCATTTACCGAGGAGGTCATGCACGACGAGCCGGCCTCCTACAGATCCTTAGGCTTTGAGTATAATGGGACGACAGATCCGTGGGATCATTTGCGTCGCTTTGAGATTGCAGCAGCGGTGCATAAGTTTTCAGATGCGGTCATGTGCCGGGTCTTTCCGATGACTTTCACCAAGTTAGCTCAGCTATGGTTTAGCTAGCTTCCACCGCGCTCTATAAGCAATTTTGATGAGTTTAGCTCGGCCTTCCTGCATCAGTTTACTAGTTGCAGGAAGTACCAGAAGATGCCGCTCGAGCTATTCAGTTTGAAACAGAAGGAGAACGAGAGTCTGCATGCTTATATTAATCTATTTACGAACGCGAAATTAGAGGTGCCTTCTCGTCGGAAAAGCTCTTGGTAAACGCTTTGGCAAAGGGCCTCAGAAGAGGTGAGTTTTTCCAATCTCTGGTCATTAAACCAGCTCAGAAGTTTGGAGAACTCTTAGAAAGGGCAGAGAAGCACATCTATCTGGAGGAAGAACTGAAAATAAAGGACGAGGGAGAGATATAACAGGGATTAGAGAGCGCTGGTGAAAAGGTCCAGGCCAGACCTACTTGGGGGACGACCTCGCTTCGATAAGTACACGCACCTGGCGACCCCTCAGGGGGAGATCTTGCAAGCGATAGAGAGGCACCCAGACCTTATGTGGCATAAGACTTACTCATAGAATCCTAGGAAAGAGAGGTCTGACCGATTTTGACGGTATCACAATGAGTACGGGCATGATACGGACTAGTGTACTCATCTCAAAGACGAACTGGAGAGGATTGTGCAGGCGGGGCACCTTAAAGAGTATGTACGAATGAGAAGGGAAGAGGCCAGTTCTTGTCATGGCAGTCATGACCGACCCCAGTAGAGTAAACGTGATCAGGAGGGGGCACAATGAAAGAAGACGGAATGACCAGACCCAAGTCATACGGGGTGAGATCCAGATGATTACTGGTGACGAGTGGGATGAGCACTCCAAACGGACACAACATAGCTATGTTCGGGCCGCAAGGGATTTGGTCCGGAAATCACGAGAGGTCGAGCAGATGGCTTCCACTCAAAATGTTTGCTTTGGCTCAAAGGATGGCGATGGCATCCTGGCCCCTCATATGGACGCCCTGGTTATAAAGGCTACTATTGCCAATTATAATGTGAAGCGGGTGTTTGTGGATACAGGAAAATCTGCTGATATCCTGTTCTATGATTGTTTTCAGCAACTAAAGTTAGGCGTGGAGTTGGAAGAGGTGACAACCTCCTTAGTAGGGTTCGCGGGGGGAGCCCTGAAACCTCTAGGAGCGGTCAGGCTCTTGGTAACGCTAGGTGAGGAACCGTATAGAGTGACCAGAACAGTGCAATTTCTGGTAGTTGATGCGCCATCTTCATACAACGTCAGGCTGGGACGACCATCTTTGAGCCAGTTTAAGGCGGTAATTTCTGTATATCATATGAAGATGAAGTTTCCGGCAGAGGATGGCACGGGTGAGGTCAGAGGTTATCAGTATGCATCCAGGCAGACGTATGTTGAGTGTATCAGACGCAATGAGGAAGAGCGACAGAGCAAGAGGGCTCGGATGAAGCAGCCTAGGCAAGGTCTGGCTCATAGAGAGGAAGGGCTGATGATGGTGGAGGTAGTCCCGGGGGACGATAGTCGAGTCCTCCGCGTTGGGACAACCCTTAGTCCTGAGGTTTTGACAGGTTTGGTGGCATTATTACTTGAAAGTGCGGACGTATTTGCTTGGTCTTCGAAAGACTTGGTTGGGATTGATCCAGAGGTGGATGAGCATCATCTCAACATCAGCCCTGCGATAAAGCCGGTGAAACAAAAGAAACGCAATTTTGGTCCGGAGAAGTAAGCCATTATAGAGGCTGAGGTGGAAAATCTGTTAAAAGCTAAGCACATCCAGGAAATACAATTTCCTGAGTGGCTATCCAACATTGTGCTGGTCCCTAAGACCCAAGATGACTGGCGCATGTGCATAAACTTTCGTGATCTTAATCGTGCTTGCCCAAAAGACCACTATCCGCTGCCGAGGATAGACCAGCTAGTCGATTCCACTTCGGGTTGCGAACTCCTAAGCATGATGGATGCCTCACAAGGCTATCACCAGATCAGGCTCACAAGGGAGTACTGGAAGCGGGTTAGCTTCATAACCCCGAAGGGAACATACTGTTACGTGGTCATGCCATGTGGGCTAAAAAACGCAGGGGCCACGTATCAGAGGCTAGTGGATAAAATGTTCAAGGAACAGTTGGGAAGGAACATGGAGGTATATGTGGATGACATGTTGGTCAAAAGCATTAAGGCGACCTCACATGTGGATGATCCGAGAGAAACCTTTGATACCCTAAGGAGGTATAAAATGAAGCTCAAGCCCAAGAAATGCACATTTGGGGTCAGAGCTGGCAAATTCCTAGGGTACATGGTTACGGAGAAAGGTATCGAGGCTAGTCCTGAGAAGCTAAGAGCCATTATGGATATGCAAGCGCGAAGGAACGTCCAAGAAATGCAGTACTTAGCAGGTCGAATCAATGCCTGAGTCGATTCGTCTCGCTGTCAGCTGAGAAGAGCTTGCCATTTTTTCAAGCCCTGCGAAAGAAAGCTAGATTTCAATGGAACAGTGAATGCGAAGATGCGTTTAAAATGTTGAAGGAACATCTGGCTAGCATGTCCCTACTCACAAAGCCGGTTCAAGGTGAGCCTTGAATCCTATACTTGTCCGTAGGACAGCAGGCGATCAGCTCTGTCCTGCTTAGGAAAGAAGGCAAGGTCCAGAGGCCGGTCTACTATTGGAGCAAGGTCTTGCATAATGCAGAGGTGCGGTATGTAGAAATAGAACGAGCGATGCTGGCTCTGGTGGGCACAGCTCGCAAGCTATGCCCGTACTTCCTCTCACACAGCATAATTGTGCAGACCAACCTACCGTTGAAGGCCATAATGGAAAAGCCAGAAGTGTCAAGGAGGCTGGTCAAATGGATAATTGAGCTCAGCGAGTTCGATATCACGTTTGAGGTCAAGACAGCCATTAAGGCCCAGTCATTCACCAATTTCATGCAGGAAATGACTAACTCTCCCGGTGATAAGCAAGAATGGACCATTTTCACGGATGGGTCAGTAGGAAATCAAGGCTGTGGGGCAGGGATAGTTTTAATTGACCCAACAGGTATAACCACTGAATATGCTATACGCCTGAAATATTCTCTGTCTAATAATGCAGCCGAGTATGAGGCCCTCTTGAGGGGAGTTCAGATGGCAAGGGACTTGGGAGCAGAGCAGGTGTGTGCCAAGGTGGATTCGCAGTTGGTGTGTAAACAGATAAACGACGATTTTGAGACAAGAGAAAAGCATATGCAAAAATATTTTGCTCGGTTCAAGGAGCTCGCTAAGGATATGATAGCTCTGATGGTCCTCCAAATCCCCATAGAAGAGAATGGAAGAGCAGATTATCTAGCGAAGGTAGCGAGCTCGACCGTGGATTGACAGGAAAGGACAATTAATTTATTGATGGCGGATAACGAATTTGGCTCAGACCAGGTGTGTTCAGTATATGAGAAGAAAGACTGGCGTTCTCCTATTAAGGCATACCTGGAGAAAGGAGAGCTGCCAGAGGATAAAAGAGAAGGAGTGAAACTACGAGTCAGGTCTGCCCGATTCTGTCTGATCCAGGGAACATTGTTTAGACGGGGGTTTGGACAGCCTCTATTGCGATGTCTGAGCTTAGAACAAGGCACCTATGTCCTCTGAGAAATCCATGAAGGCTGTTGTGGGAACCACATAGGGGCAAGGGCCCTGGCTAGTAAAATATTAAGAGGTGGCTACTTCTGGCCATCGCTGAGGAAAGAGGCCGAACACTTTGTAAGAAAGTGTGAAAAATGTCAGAAGATGTCCCCCTGACTCATCAGCCAGCGGAAGAGCTCATGACAATGAGCTCTCCCTGCCCCTTCGCAAAGTGGGGGATTGACTTGGTCGGTCCATTCCCAATGGCTCCAGCCCAGAAGAAGTTTCTGATCATGGTTATCGACTACTTCAGCAAATGGGTTGAGGCGGAAGCCCTTGCAAAAATCACGGAAGAGGCAGTAATGGGCTTCATTTGGAAAAATATCATTTGCCGATTTGGCGTTCGAAGGATAATGATATCAGATAATGGTACTCAATTCATGGGAGCCAAGACCAAAGCTTAGTGCGCCAAAATGAAAATCCAGTAGCATTTCACATCCGTTTACCACCCACAAGCAAATGGACAGGTAGAGGTGACTAATCGCATCCTTGTTCAGGGGCTCAAGTCACGCTTAGAGGAATCTGGGGGCAAGTGGGTGGATGAGCTTAGTGCAATACTTTGGGCTTACCGCACCAATCCCAAAGAAATCACGGGTGAAACCACCTTCAGCTTGGTGTATGGCATGGATGCCATCATTCCCGCGAAGATCAGCCTTGCAACTCACCGAGTAAAAAACTTTGATGAAATTCAGAACAAGGCATTGATGTAGGATGCATTAGATTTAATAGAGGAAAAAAGATATCAGGTAATGGTGAGGATGGAACATGTGCGGGGGCGAATCCGAGCAAATTATAATAAAACAGTCCAGAAGAGGCAATTCCAGGTGGGAGATCTGGTTCTCAGAAGGGCTGACCTGGGAAAATCCAAAGGAAAACTGGATGCTGTGTGGCAAGGACCATTTCGGGTCACAAAAGTCTTGGCAGGTGGCGCATACAAATTGGAGGAATTAGACGGCGCAGAGATACCCCGAGCTTGGAACATTAAAAACTTACGAAGATTTTATGTATGAAAATGAAATTCAAAATGTTTATTTATAATGAAAATGCAAGTTTGTTCTTATTATATCTTCAGCACATTTCTTTGAAAGCCAGGATTGGCTAAGGGCGGATGCCCCAAATTCCTGACCTGATTGTCAGTATAAGCCAGAATTGGCTAAGGGCGGATGCCCCAATTTCCTGAAAGGGCGGATGCCCCAATTTCCTGACCTGATTGTCAGTATAAGTCAGGATTGGCAAAGGGCGGATGCCCCAATTTTCTGACCTGATTGTCAGTATAAGCCAGAATTAGCTTAGGGCGAATACCCCGACATTCTTGAATCTGACAGATGAAGCTGGGATTAACCAAGGGGGATACCCATAAAATTGCCTGACCTGGCTATCAAACGGAGCCAAGAGTGGCTTAAAGCAGAGATGAAAAGGATTGGTTAACACTGAAAACCTTAATTCTCAAAATTGAGGAGCAAAAATCAAACTAAGATTCTTCTGGAAAAAAGGCATTCTCATTCATCTTTTTCTGGCAATACAAAATGGATCGCGCACACCTTCTATGAAGGTTGGCAAATTTAATTATAAATGCAGGAAATAAAAGGAAAAACGAATAAAAGAGTGTTCATCCATGAGAGGTTCTTAGATCCAAAGCCAGAGCTCGGCGAACACGCCATAGCTCACGCTCAGTCTCGTGGTAACGCTGAGGGTACTTGTCAGCTCGCTCGGAAAGAGCATGTGCCTCGCCGACAGCGACGGCCAAGCGATGCACCGACTCTGTTAAATCGGCCTTTTCTTCCTGCAACTGGCGATTTACTTAGCGGAGCTCAGCCCACTCCCTCTTATAGTGGCGCTTCTTCTGTCTTTTCCTCTCCAGAAGATGGTAGAGGTAGCCAGTCTTTTTCCTGAGCATGGTCAGTTTGTCAGAAAGCTTGAAGTTTTCGACGACCAAGGAGATATTTTCCGCTTTACTATATCAAGTTCTTAGAGAAGAGGAGAAGAAGCCATTTCAGACAATTGAAAGAAAATGAGTCATACATGCACGTATAAGAACAAAACGGTGGCACGTGCCAAGGAATCAAAAGTACTAGGGTTTCCAGAAAATTAAAAAACCCTAGAAGCCCAAGAGTCAATACAAGACAAAATGCATTTATTACCATCAAGATAATTCAGAGTACAAATTTAGAAAAGAAAAAAGTCAGACCAGCAACATAGGCTAACTACAGGTTTGGCTAAAAACAAAAGAAACTATCTTAAGAGCCTAAGTCTCAGCTTCTAGCTCAGCATCCAACTCTTCTGCCAGTTGGTCCACTGCACCCCCAGACAAAGCGCCTAGAGAAGCACAGCCTAGTATCTCACCCAGACCTGCAAAGGTTGGGGAGGGAGAAGAAGCAGGAGGAGTAACCACAGCAAGAGCCAGGTCTGGTTGAGACTGCCCAGGCTCAGGAGAACAGAGAACGGAGAAGACATGCTCGGCAAACTCTGCAGACCCGATGGTATGCAGTTGATCTAGCTCCGAGGCATAGGTAAAGGAGGTAGGCTCAAGAGGGTTCTCCAATGGCAAACTTCGGTCGAAGGGAACCCCGGGGCTGGCTAAGGCCCACTTGGCCTGTTCATCTAAACCAAGGTGATAATAAACCACGGCCTCTGGGAAGAGTAGGGCATAAAGTTCCTTGGACCCCAAGAAAGCTTTCTGGGCCTCTTCTCTGGCAGGCTAGACCAATTTTAGGCCCTCCTCGGAGTCCAGAAACTCAGTCCTCCACTCCTCCTTAGCCTTAGCTAAGGCCTCGTCTACAAGGCTTCTCGCCTCCGCAAGAGCTTCGTCTCTCGCCTCCGAGCGGGATGTCTCCAGCATCTTGTCTTGAGCTTTCTTCATCCCGGCCATCTCATCCTCTAGCTCAGCCAGCTTATTCCCTTGTTTCTTTGGTGCGACTCCTCGCTCCATGGCTAAAGTCTTGATGCGCTCGAACTTTGCGGCCAGCTCCTTATTTTGTTTGATCACATCAAACTGGATCATGGACCTGGTGGCTCGAGTGGCCAAGAGAGCCTTTTTAGAGATAGCCTGATTTCAGGAAAGAAGATTAGAACTTAGACATGGTAACGAAAGATAAGAATAAAGAGAGAAAGTTTACCCTTGCTTCATCCTGGCACCAAGATTCCAGGAGCTCACGATCGCTCATCTTCTCCAGCTCGGGCTGGTCTGCCGGCAGCATTTGCCTGCTCATGAATTGGAGAGCCACTTCGACCGAACAACTGAGGACCGAATTGATTGGAGGAGTAGCACTGCGTGTAATGGGGGCAGTGACCGGTGCTACCGGACCACTCCGGGTCGTACGAGGCCTCTTAGCCAGAGGAACCTCATCCTCTTCAGACTCGGAGGAAGGGTTCCTCACCGCGGTGGGGCGAAAGGCCAGTCTGGAAGGGCTGGACCTTAGCAGACATGGAGTTTGTGAACTCTAGACTGGGGGAGCGAAAGACGAACCCGCTCCGTGAACTCTGGACTCTGGAGCAGCCTCTGCTCCCTTCTTGGACACCTCGAACATTTGTCGCATCATCCTTTGTGATACAAGAAAGGGAGAAAAGTAAGACTTATGAGAATTAGAATTATAATGAGACAGACCAGGATAATAGGAATTTTTACCAATCTCCTTGGTAAGAGGACCTGTCTATGATGTTTCATTAAAGAAGTCTAAGACGAAAGGAAGGAGAAGATTGGTGACATGGATGAGGTTCCCATTGAGGGTGGAGATTATCTTTTGTAGACGGGGAGATCCGTCCGCGGCAGAGAGGTGTTGGTAAGAAGGTAGCTTTTTGATGGGCTTTGGTTTGAAACCCCAATCTCCATCGCAGTGGACGAAGAAAAACTGCTTCCTCCAGGACTTATTGGAGGAAGGGAGTTTGTACAAGAAGTGGACCCCAGGTTTGGCACTGAGGTAGAAGCAGCCTGGATAAGAGCTCTTCACTTCAAAGAGCTGGAAGAAAGTGTGAGCTGTTGGATCCAGACCAGCATAGCGCATGCCCAGATTGAAGCACACCATGATCCTAAATGAGTTGGGGTGAATTGGAAGACAGGGATTTTGTACAGAGCTGCAATCTCTAACATCAGTGGGTTCACCGGAAGGCGCAAGCCCGCCTGAAATTGATCGACATAAAACGTCAACCAGCTAGCCGGCGCCTGACACGCTAAGATATATGTCGAGGGGTTGTAAGGGTCGTATTTCTCAGGAAATTTATATTTATGGCGTAATTCCTCAAAAGATCTATCACTGAGAATACAAGTGACTTTGGGGTGGCCGGGAACTGGCGGGGGATATTCTTAGCCACCGGCGGAGGAAGAAGCGGCTGTCGCGGCCTCAGGAGAAGCTGACAGAGACAAGGAGACCGCCGCCGCCTCTGGAGAGGCAGATGGCGAAGAAGAAGGAGCTAATTTCGCCGCCAAAGAGACAGGCGGTGAGGAGGAGTGTTAGAAGAGTTTTAGTGGTGATGAATATATCATCGGGTTCATGGCTCAGTTTTATCGGAAATCGATTCGATTGCAAGTTTCAAGGTGTTTCAAACTTGGAAAATTAAAAGGAAAATGAAAATAAAGCAAATAAAATAGCTAACTATCCTAGGAATTGAAATTGCATATTGGTAGGATGCCTCGTCGTATGCCTCAAATAGAAAATGCAAAGCAATAATGAAAATAAGCAATAAAATGCAATGTTTCACCAAGTACAAGCATGCATGCACAAGATACAACTATGCATAAAATCCTAAATAAAGAAAATTAACTAAAATTGAAAGCATAGATGTAAAGAGCAATGAAATTAACAAGAAATTTCAAAACTTTAAGGGAAATAACAAGCAACAAAGAGTAGATCTAAGATTTAACCTAAAACTATGCATAAAAATAAAATTGCAAATAAAGCATAGCAAAATCTCAAAATCAAGATGATCCAAGAGTCGGTCTATGATCTAGATGTGTCACTCATCTAGACTCCATAGCCAATTCATAAGTTTCATCATGAATTGAAGGTGCTAAGGCAAAAAGCATAACATGAAGAACAAGCATGGAAATGACGAACAAATCATGGAAATAAAGCATAAAACATTAAATTGAAAGGAAACTTACTTGAATTAAAGGAAAGAGTAGCAAGCTTGAATTAAATTGCATCAAAATAAACAATACAAAGGAGTATTTGGATTCTTCTTAGGCTTACAAACCCAATGAGGTGCTTGAAATTAAATCTAATCTAGAAAAGGAAATTACACGAAAGCTTGAAATTGAATCTAAAACCTAAGAGAGAGAAATTAGATCTTAAAAACTAGAGAGGATTTTTTAATCCCAACCCCATGCTTGGGTTGGGAGAACATGAGAAGTGTCTTTCAAAATGAAAGAAGTCGCCTATTTATATTACATTTAATTGGGTTTAAATGGGCCAAAATAGCCTTAGAGGCTTGAAAATCTCGATTTTGACCAAGTTTGACCCGGAGGCGCCTTCCTAGACCCTTGGCTCGACCCTGGGCTCGATTTGCCTCGATTTGGCTCAAGATGGCTCGTCAATTGCCGAGCCTAGGCGCGCATGGCTCGGCAGGTGGCTGGCCTGGTGCTGG
>BMAC01001477.1:77702-98925 GCA_014905375.1 Phtheirospermum japonicum
AATGTTTGATGGACATCCCCCTCTATTTTATCTTATTATATATTTTAAATAAATATTAGATAAAATCAAAATAAATGAAAATATTACAAATCAATACAATAAATTAGGAAAAGTCTATATCAATTCTACTCGATCAATTAAGAAGCATGTAGAATATTTATATGGAAGTATTTCAATATAATTTAAATGAAAATATTTTCAATAATATTTTACTATTCTGATCGCCTCATTCATGATCCTTTCTATATCAATATTGAACAGTCCCTACACAAACTTTAAGCACCATGAATGTGATAAATTTCCAAGAACTGTTAAAAAATATGTAGCAACATATTCTAACATTCAAATTAAACATATAAAATGTACACTCATAAGGTCAAGAACCAAAGGAGCAAGGCAATAAAAAAACATCATACCCTGAAAAGTACATTAAACAACCAAAACCACCAAATACTACTATAAATGAACTGTTCATCGTTTTAAGCCTACTAAAACCAGAGTTTTGCCTTTCTTTGTGCTCTTAATAGGGCGTCAAAAAGCCGGTATAACAATACATCTCATGTCCAGAAAAGTCGACAAAAGCTAGCCTCACGGCAAATCTTGACTAATAATATATATACACACAGATCTGTAGAGGAAAAAAAAGGATAAAACCATTCCATGCACAAACTGACACATTAAAGCCAAATAGAAGGAAGGAAAAATTGATACTTACGGAGCCATCCAACGGTATGTGCCTGTTTCTGGTGTCATACTTTCAGTCTACACTTCGATACAGGCTACCCCAAGATTTGCAATTGTAATTGACTTGTCAGCAGATATCAAAAGATCATTCCACTTCAGGTCTCGGTGAATTAAATTCAACCCTGGAACATATTCCATCCCCCTCGCAACACCCAAAGCCCGCTTGACCGCCAATTTCAGGGGCACGGACCTGTTCTGCCATTTCGTCGAGAATTGACGCACCGAACCACCCTTGGCATTCTCAGTCATAATACACCAAACCATCAATTTGCGGCAAGCATCGATAAACCGAACGACATTCGGATGCCTCAAATTCGACAAACAAAAAATATACCACAAGAGCCCTATTTTTGGCAAAGGCCTCAGGATCAGCAGACAAAAAAATAACCCAAAGTGAAAATGTCACTGGATTAGAAAGAGACAATCAAGAGGACCAAAGTAGAATGATTTGTACAAATGTGTTGATCATAGTGAAAATATTTAAAATCCTCAGTTTAGAAGATAACAAATATACTTAGAAATCTTTCACGATATTAAAGAAAAATGAAAAAATAAAATGAAAAACCAGGTAATACGCTTATAGTATTATCATTTTCCACAAGTGTCAGAGATAAAAGAATTCATAGAACATCAAAAATCAATCATATAATTTCCTCCAAATAAAAAGAAAAAAGAAAATATATACAACCATATAAGAGCAAACATCTAATCCCAACACTGAAGAAACAATTATACAGAAACACGCAATCAAATTTAGCCAAACTTCAAAACGCATACCACCAAACAAACAAAGCGATCGATCAAAACAATTAAAACACATGAAAAAAAAAAGCATTAAAAAATATATATAATATAACAGTAAAATAAGAAGTTTTATTTAAAAGCTAATGTGATGGGTTTGGAATAATTAAATAACAACAGTAAAATAAAACATTAAACGCTTCTGAAACCCTTAAAATTCAGATTTAACATGATATACATAACATAAACAAAAAACTATAATAAAATAGAAAAAAAAAAAAAAAAGGCAAAAGATGTAATTGTTTAATCTAAAGCTCACCAGATACTCTTACTCAAGAACCTTGGAGAAAAACCTTATGTAGACCCAGCCATGAACTCGAAGAAGTGATCTGGGATCTCTGAAGAATTCGAAATAGGATTCGATTTATTTCTGGATTGCAAATTGAGATCCGATCGAAAAATAACTAATAAATGAGATTGAATCAAAATTCTTGAGTGTGAATTTGACAACTATAAAATACCAATCCAGATCGAAGAACAAAAGAATTATTCGGATTCTTATGGATATAATACCCAAATATGGCTAATTTGTAAATTATTTTTGTGCTTTCAAAAAAACAATCCATATAAAGGATTGGGATCGATGCAATATACCAATAAAATGAAAATTATATTCGACCACAAAAAACATATCTGAAGAGTTTTGGAATAATTTAGAAGAAAAAGAAAAATTTCAAAAAAATTAAGAAAAATTACGGATCATTACTATACCATTGAATTGGACGAACACACAGTCGGCTTTGAGATTTTTTGATATTTTTCCGGATCTGTGAAAAATCAATCTGGATAATTTTTTGTAAAAGTCAATTTGAAAAGTTTTTGTGAAAACACATCTGAATAATAACAACAGATCTGTAGTAATATCATCCACGGATCTGAGAAAACAGATTGGGAACAACGGGACCGGCATTTTTTGATATTTTTTAGGATTTGATAAATGAGACCGGATTGATATTTTTTAAAATGAGAATATTTTTTTTCGGATTTATATGAAGAACATATTGGGAACCCTTTGGATTTTGTACCGAAAATAAGACTGGAGACTACAAATTATATTAACTAAAACAGAAAAAAAAAAAAAAAAAAAAAAAAAACTGTTATTTATACCCTCAAAATTTTGGCCTTACCTTACCCCAAAATAGATCTCATTGAACCGCATTTGACAACTCAGAGGAACTTAATCTGTATTCGAATGCTGACCCAAAATAGATCCCATTGAACCGCATTTGACAACTCAGAGGAACTTAATGTGTATTCGAATGTTTCATATCAGCGACAGTAAAATAAGATTAGGCGTAAATTTGTTAAATGGGGTTTACGTTATATTTAGTGAAAATGAAAAATTGGGCATTATTGCAAATCATAATACTTTTCTTATAATTTTTAAGTTGCGATTTTAATCATTTGAAAATAGCCTTAAAAATTTGCACAAATCCAAAATTTGTGAAAAGGGAGAAAACAAAACATACAGAATTAGAATCTCAATTTAAAAAACAAGATAACTAATATTGGTTCACCTATTGTTACACGACTAATTCTAAATCGGTCTTTTCCAATATCCAACCAATTGATGTGGTTTAATTTTGTTTACTTTTAACTGTGTTACATTCTAGTAAAATACAGTTATGCGCCTGTTAGCACAATTTAGTTTTTTTTGTTCCTTCTTACTCATGGGATCAAAATGGTAACCAATTCATGTGTTGTAATTAAGAACCCATCCAATCCTTTAATTTTGGATAGATAGCTCATCCGATTAACTTAATGTTTTTTCAAAGGAAGGGCTTTTTGTCATTAGTTACATAATAATCTAACTAACATAATTCTGTTACAATCCCAATCACGTATCTTTCCATATCTCATATTTTCCCATATCCCATTTAAGCTTATTTTTTCCTTCCGCCAGTATTTCATATCTTACCATATCTCATTCAGATTTATTATTTTCTTTTTTCTTCCGCCGGTGTTTCTTTAAATTTTATCATCTTCTTTGCGTTCATGCGTTCATTGATATCAAATTAATTGGTAAAAGCTTCATCGTTTAGATTGTAAATTTTATTGATGGACTCACCAGGTAAAAAGTATTTGTTGTGATTTTTTTCCATGCTACTTACATTTTAGATGGGTGTTGTTCATCGGGATTAAATACTTATGGCTACCACTGACATATGAAGCTTGTAGATTTTTGGATTAACTGTACGGTTTTAGATGATAATACACGGCATTTTCACTTTGTTCTTAATATTATAAATGAAAATTTTGTCCTTTTCATTTTATTAATATTCATGCGGTTATTATGCGATCACTTTTTACTCCACATCCTGAAGGTGTTCGGTATAGTTTCAATGGCTTGTCTGGATAACAAAATGAAAGTATGACTCAATTTGTCAAACTTCAAAATTACATATGTTCTAGCACTACCACAAAATAGTGATTCCATGTCGGACGTTTAACGTCGGTTATATAAAAACAGACATTAAGTGTTTTGCACGTCGGTTTTAAATAAACTGACGTCATAAGTAAACTTTCACGTCAGTTCATTTAAAAACTGACATGATCTGAAATAGTTTACCCTTTGTCTTTTGTTACCCATCTCCATCCTTCGTTTTTTTCACCCCCACTTCCTTCATTTTTAGAAATTGGAGTGTCCCCAATTAATTTCATTTCATCTCAAAATTGTAAGTGACAATCATAGGTTAATTCATCTCTCCCGTTTGATGATTAGCTTTTTCGTCGCCGGAGAAAAAAGAGTTACACTAAGATTGTTGACTCTGCTGGCGGTCGGTATAATTTCTCCCAGATGTGTACCCTTCTGAGCCAGTACATGAAAGAGAAGGGCAATTTTGGGGACCTTAAGCTCGGCTTGAATCGCAGCCTGGATACCAAAGGTGTGAATTTGTAGAACCTATGGTTTTGAAATAAGTCTCAGTAAAATGATGTTAAGTTCAGTGTTACAACAGCTGAACTAACACCAAACAATTTCGGAGTTGTAAATACTGAACTAAAAACAGATGTTAAGACTGGTGTTAAAACGCCAATAGTAACATCAAACAGGGTATGTGAAATTATGCAGTGGAATAATTAACATGAAAGAACACATTAATTTAAATTTCATCCACAAGCAAACATGCTTGTGAACTTGGGTATTCAAACCCGAAAACTATATTACTTTTAAATTAAGATCAAATATAAATATAAAGTAATATATGAAAACTATAGTATCAAACCCTGTGATACTAAAATACTTGTTGCCTTGAAGGATGATCTTCTCCGTTGGTCACGCAACTTCAAAGATCTAAGATGCTCAGATGGCTTCAAGTACTCTTTTCTTGTGTTCTTCTTGTGTGTCGATCTTTCTCCTTGCTGCGCTTACGTCCGTCTTCAAAAGTTGTCTCCAAGTCTTGTCCTCTCCTTATCTTAAATAGACAAGAGTCCTAGAGTCCTAAACTTGGTAAACAAGTAAAACCAAGTCCTAAACAAAAACTAGGGAACTAAATAAAATACTAGACACAATATAGGAAACAAATAAAATTCTAAAGCTAGTTCCCTATTATATTTTAAGCCCAAGAAAGGCAAACAACTAAAAAAGAAATTATTGCCAAGAATAAGGTTCTCAACTATCTCCCTCTTTTGCCTTTCTAGACAAAATACTACGTCGCATAGAAAAATGTTCAAACAAGCTTTAAGACTCCCCCTAAATTAGGAACTACTCCTAAAGAAATGACCATTGTTTAAAAACTACAAACACATAATAAAAAAACATTATTTATCAGACACAAAACAAACACCAAACAAGCATAAGAAATTAATGACTAAGCATCCTCTTGGACCGGCGAGAAGTCATCCCATCATCCTTAGCTTTCCTCTTCCTCATCATCTTATTCAACTTTTTTATCATCCTCTTCCTTGACTTGAGTTTTCTCGTCCTCTTCTTGGCCTTGGCCAAGCTTTCCAGCACTTCTGTAGCAGCACCATCATCATCACTGCCTTCAGCAGCATCTCCAGCGTCATCATATTCACCATTTCCCCCTTTTTGTTCAGAAAGCAAAAGGGCCTCCACGAGTGATCCTCGAAGCACTTGCAGCTGGGTAATCTGGTTGTCAATCAAAGCAATCTAAGCATGCACAACCGGAGCAGAAAAAGTGACCATGTCAGAACTAGTGTTAGTAACACCAGAACTGTCACCAAAATGAACACCAGCTCGAGGAGGCGCCTGCCAAGGGAGATCAATAACTCGAGCATCAGCCATGTGTTGACCACGCAAAGAGAACCATTCGGGCTCCCCAGTGAACACATCCTCTCCGGTAGGCTGAGATTCCTAATTTTCCAATAAGCTGTAGATAAGAGATGGAAAACAAAAGGAGAACGCGGCCTTTGTAGTAGAAAATCGTGTAACAACATCAAATACATGTTGGCCAAAATTGAATTTGATCCCACGCCCAATCTTGAACAGGAACACCGCCTGAGGTCGAGTGACAACTGTGGCATTTTTAGTAGGACCCCAGTTGAAGACAGTCACCTTGTGTAACACCGAATATAGAGAGGTCAAGCGCGTGACCAGAAACTACTCATGCCATTCATGCTACAAGCCACCAGACAGGAAGCTAACCACTTCATTCATATCATCTACCGTGGAGTCACCATGGTAGTCCGCAGTGCCAAAAATTCATTAATCAATGTGGGGGTAAAAGAAAACACCCTCCCAAGCACAAAAACTTTCCCAAAGTTCACAGACTTCGGATCAACAATAGATGGCAACATGTTCGCATAAAATTTGAGAACCACGCTCCGAACAAACGGCATAGCAGTAGAGACAGTGGAGTACATACCTCAATACCTAAAGTAGGCAATCAGATTCTGCTTCTCAAAGACTCTGCTTCTCAAAGATATCAATAGGAACTCGTCGCTCAGCGATCATGACATGGGTTTGATAACCATCAAACAACTCTTCAACCTCCAAAGTCAGGAACTTGGATGAAACATGCACCATGTCCTCGATTTCAACACCATGAACATCAACATCATCAAAATCATCAGATACCTGGTCAGATGCAGTCAGTGCATGTTAGGGGTAGCAACATTAGAATACTCAGAGCTAGAAGATGAGACAGGATCGCCTACAAGGGAACAAGCATGGAAATGAAGAACAAAGCATGGAATTAAAGCATAAAACATTAAATTGAAAGGAAACTCACTTGAATTAAGAAATGAAACAAAGATTGAATGTAATTGCAATCAAAAGTAACAATCCAAAGGAGTATTTGGATTCTTCTTAGGCTTACAAACCCAAGGAGGTGCTTGAAATTAAATCTAATCTAGAAAAGAAAATTACATCAAAGCTTGAAATTGATCTAAATCCTAAGGAAGAGAATTATCCAATAGCTTGAGAGTAATTTTGATCCCAAACCCTAGCTTGGGTTGGGAGGGGAGTTATCTTCAATGGTGCAAGGTGTGGGCTTTGTGTAGTTGTTTGTAGGAGCAAAACCGTCAAAAAAAATGCTCAAAATTGTCGAAGTCTCAGTGCCGCAGTCGATCGACTGGAAGTGTGTCGATTTGACTGCCTGTCGATCGACCAGGATGCAGTCTATCGACTGCCAGTCGATCGACAGGGAGCAGTCGATTGACTGCCTTGCTAAAACGGGAGAAGCTACTGTTTTGAAGTCGATTTCGGGGCTTTCAGTCGATCCTTGGGAGTCAGTCGTTCGACTGGCAGTCGATCGAGCAGCGTTTTAATCGATCCGGGCTGCTTTTGGCTCGAATTTCTCATTTTCTGGTCCAAAATGTCCGTCGAGTGAATATAACCCTTTTAGCCACCTACAAAATAATAATTCGAACTTAAAAACCCAAAAATAGCACAAACACCTCACAATTCGTACACTTTAAGTCAAAAGGCAAATAAGAAAGAAAATGACCTAAGAACTAGAATAAACGACTCAAATCGACTAAAAACAATGCTAAACTCTAACTAAGAATATTAGGAAAAACACAACAATTACATGCAAAACAACTACCCCACACTTATCGGTTTGTTCGTCCTCGAACAATAAAAAGAATAAAGAGTGCACATGCAATGAACATTATGAAAAGAGAAAAATCCTTGTGCTTATCCTTATTTAATTATGATGGAAGTATCAACATAGACTTTCTATCGCCAAGCATTGCTCGTATTACTCTTTTTCAAATGCAAACCAAATCGATGACTTCCTCACAAATAGAATTTTGAGGGTGTTCGCTCAATTTGCTCAAGTGTTTAGTATATAGAACGTGTTTACGCTCGAATCGGACAATGCATGCACTCGTCAAGATTTCACAAATCGGACGCTCGAAATTGCTCATAGTACATGACCAAATAAGAATCGAAAGAGGTCTTTTTTATGGGTTGTAATGTTGTCTCTTTGGTAAGGTATGGAATATTTGGATATAGTGGCTAACACACGATCAAACGTGATCAATAACACACAAAAATCCTAATTTCTAAAACCCAAAGCTTATAATCGCTTTCCCCTTCCTAATTTACCAAACTCTCATTCGAAACCCTTTTATACTTTCACACGCTTTTCCGACTTTATTTTCATAACACTTAGATGCCCTTTTGAATTTGCTTCTTTTTACTAAACTTAGCCTTTAATTAGGCTTTACACATGAACGCACGTTTTATCACTTTTCGTGATTGTGTTGGAGTATTATTTTCCTTTTTTTTTTGTATAAGCAACTCGAAACCCAAAATCCACAATTTATTTCCCACACATCTCTCGTCAACTAACAATAAACTCTCCCATTTCACAAATTACGAAGATACAAGAGCTAAAATCGAGCTCGGCTAACAAGAAACGGGATAAAGGCTCTAGGGGGCTCATTTGGGATATTTGAAGTAGCTTAAATATATGGATATGGCCGGAACAAGGGTGATATGTGCCTCGAGGTCATTCTCGAATTCAATCATGTATGAGAAAAATCAAACCTCCTCAATGCAATTTCCATAAAAATGCAAGYAAGCCGATAAATCACACAAGGCTACTCACTAGTTTGCACCGAATTTGGGAGCGAAATCAAAAGAGCTTTTAGAGCTTTGCAATCTTTTCACGAGAAAATGTTGATTATATATATATATATATATATATATATATATATATATATATATATATATATATATATATATATATATATATATATAATATATATATATATATAGGCGGGTTTGGACGAAGCACAAAAATTCAACCCCTCACACAAGAGGCCATAAACATGCAAAAACCCGACAAGTAAACTATTCAAACTTCTAAGCATGTGGAGTTGTTCAACTATGTAACAAATATACAAACGACACAAAAATCGACACAGCAACGATTCAACCATATAATAGCGCAAATAGTAAGCGTCACTTCGCCAAGGCTCGAGTTAAAAAGACAAATCATGCTTGACAAAAGCCGGGGCCTAACCACCTACCCACCCCAAACTTAAACCATGCAATAACCTTATCGCATTTTAATAAAAATCAAGTAAAAGGAGGGTGAATAGAAACTTCATCAACCGAGCAAGTTTAGGTCGAGCTCGGTTGGGGTCCATCTAAGCATCTAAGCAATCCGAGTGAACATCAAGCATGGCTAGTATCTCTCGACTCCACGAACGCTACCACTTTTATCAATTGTCCAAGGTTGAAGTCGGTAAACAAAACCTAGAAAAGAAAATAACACAAAATCAAAAATATAATAAAATATGTACATAAAACGAAACCAAAGGTTCAAAGGTAATAAAATAAGAAAATAAGAAAGGAATAAATGAGAAGAACTTGGGTTGCCTCCCAAGAAGCACTTTTTTTACGTCATTAGCTCGACGTACTCCTTTTTGGTCAAGGTGGAAAGATAACGGGAGGGTCCACCAACACAATCTCCTCCTTGTCGGGAGGATCCACTCTTTGAAACGTCCTTGGCGCATGGCATAGCTCAAATAAGATCCGCCAAAGAGTAAACGTTCAAAATTGGCATTTGAAGCTCGTCTCGGCTAGGTCCTCGGGTGGAATGGTGGTTTTGAAGTGCCCTGATGACTCATCAAGAAAACAAAAGGAATATTAGCCAGCTAACTTGTTCAACCTTTTATCGAAAAATGGGGGAGTGGAATGATCTTTCTTGGTAGAAACATTTAACTTCTTACAATCGGTCAACGTCCTCCAACCCGTTGTAGCCCTCATTTCCAACAACTCTCCTTTTTCATCCTCAAGAACTAACAAGCCGCTCGTCTTGGGCACCAAGTCAATGGGCTTCGCCCACTCGCTTTTAGAAAGTACAAACATCAAACATTCCCACAACAACCTCCAAAACCCGGCTCTTACTATTTCTTCAAGACTCGAATTCAAAGAAATAACTCCCTCACCCACTCCCGGTATCCAATCCATATCACTCTTAAGAATTTTAAACCCTTCAACCATCCTTTCCTCCTTTTCCTCTCGATGCGAATTTGCAAGGATGGTGATTGACTTGCTCTCCTCATCCTTCTCAAGATAATCATCAATTTGTTCGAGCTCATCATCAATAACCCCCACCTCCCCCTCTAAAAAGTCATCGTTTACCTCAACGACACATCAAGAATCATCTCCACACAAAATGGGGTCAAATAGAGGCACAACGGGCTCATCAAAAAGAACAAGGGGCTCATCCTCACAACTTCCCTCAATATCGACATCTGGGCCAACCTCATCCTCATTGATCCTCTCTTCCAAACAAACTCATTCGACCGTGGCCTTGATGAAGTCCATATACACCCACTCTTCGCAAGATTGTTTGAAGTAAAAGGTAAGGGGTCAAGAGGAGTAAAAATACTCGAAATCGAAGCCACGGCCTCCTCCGTCGGTGAGACAACCGAATCAACTACCCCACACATATCAAGGAACGTGATCGGAAGAGTAGGCGAAGGTATTGGGTCCACATGAAAAGTAATAAGAGGATCGCGAGGCGGCGGGGGAGTAGAATAACCGGGCCCCGCACAAGGAGGAGTCGGGCCCTGGCTAGACATTTGAGCGATTTGAGCCTTCAATTTCGCTATTTTCGTAACCAACTCAAACTCCTTAGATGATAAGGGTGGAAACACCTCATGAGAATGTGTTGGTGGAGGATATTTTGGCTCTTCAAGAGGAAACCCCCCCACAAAGGGTCGACTAATGTCTCTCATAGTGCGGATGGGGGGTGCATCGGAGATCAAACCTCCAAAGCGATCATAAGCATCGAGAACTTGGGCATTAGTAGTGGCACCAATCGGGGCTTGATTGAAGTTGGAAGTACGAGAATCGCCATACGAGCCGGGATTCGGATTTCCACCACCCACATGGCCACTCGGAGTCATATTCGGCATAGGAGTGAAATTGTAATCGGGTGGGGCTCCATATGGGCTGGGATTCGGGCTCGGCATATTCGGATAATTTTGTGGAGCACTATAGCCATATGAGCCGGAAGTTGGGGCTTGCACATTCGGATAGGAATATGGAGCTTGCACATTCGGATAGGAAATTGGAGCTCCATAACCACCCAAGGAACCATTCACGCCCTAGAAACCATTAAACCCGACATGGTTTGCACCATGCCCTCCCATGTCGGGTTGCCCATAACCGAAATCGCCATTGGCAACGTGGTATGCACCATGCCCTCCCACGTTGCCAATTTCATTATACGTCGTTCCAATCCGACATGGTTTGCACCATGACCTCCCATGTCGGGAATATATCCACCAAAGCTATAAGTACCTAACATACTTAACAAAAACGTCAAATAACAAAGAAAGCTAAAAATACAATGAAATTACAACCAAATCGAAAGCCTTAACCAAGCCGAGTCGCAATGGCGCCATATTTTTTGAAGAGTTTTAGTGGTGTTGAAATATATCAACGGGTTCATTGGCTCGGTATTATCGGAATTCGATTTAGTTGAAGGAATCAATGTGTTTCAAGCTTTGAAAAGTAAAAGAAAATGAAAATAAAGCAACTAAACTAGCTAAACTATCCTAAAAATTGAAAAGAAAGTTGGTCGGATGCCTCGTCGTATGCCTCAATATGAAAATGCAAAGCAATTATGGAAATAAGCAAGAAAATGCAATGTTTCACCAAGTACAAGCATGCAAGCACAAGGTACAACTATGCATAAAATCCTAAATGATGCAAATAAGTAAAAATTGAAAGCATGGATGTAAAGAGCGAGAAAGTTTGACAGGAAAGTTTAAGATTTTAAGGAAAATAACAAGTATCAAAGTGTAGATCTTAGATTTAACCTAAAACTATGCATGAAAATTAAATTGCAAATAAAGCACAAGAACAACTCAAAATCAAGATGATCTAAGACTTGATCTATGATCTAGATGTGTCACTCATCTATATTTCATATCCAGTTCTTAAGATCTAACAAGAAATCAAGGTGCTAAGGCAAAAAGCATAACATGAAGAACAAGCATGGAAATGAAGAACAAAGCATGGAACTAAAGCATAAAACATTAAATTGAAAGGAAACTTACCTGAATTAAGAAATGAAACAAAGCTTGAATGTAATTGCAATCAAAAGTAACAATCCAAAGGAGTATTTGGATTCTTCTTAGGCTTACAAACCCAAGGAGGTGCTTGAAATTAAATCTAATCTAGAAAAGAAAATTACATCAAAGCTTGAAATTGATCTAAATCCTAAGGAAGAGAATTATCCAATAGCTTGAGAGTAATTTTGATCCCAAACCCTAGCTTGGGTTGGGAGGGGAGTTATCTTCAATGGTGCAAGGTGTGGGCTTTATGTAGTTGTTTGTAGGAGCAAAACCGTCAAAAAAATGCTCAAAATTCCCGAAGTCTCAGCGCCGCAGTCGATCGACTGGAAGTGTGTCGATTCGACTGCCTGTCGATCGACTAGGATGCAGTCTATCGACTGCCAGTCGATCGACTGCCAGTCGATCGACAGGGAGCAGTCGATCGACTGCCTTGCCAAAACGGGAGAAGCTACTGTTTCGAAGTCAATTTCGGGGCTTTCAGTCGATCCTTGGGAGTCAGTCGATCGACTAGAAGTCGATCGAGCAGTGTTTCAGTCGATCTGGGCTACTTTCGGCTCGAGTTTCTCGTTTTCTGGTCCAAAACGTCCGCCGAGTGAATATAACCCTTTTAGCCACCTACAAAACAACAATTCGAACTTAAAAACCTAAAAATAGCACAAACACCTCACAATTCGTACACTTTAAGTCAAAAAGCAAATAAACAAGAAAATGACCTAAGAACTAGAATAAACGACTCAAAATGACTAAAAACAATGCTAAACTCTAACTAAAAATACTAGGAAAAACACAACAATTACATGCAAAACACAGATGCATTATAAAGTTCGTCTAAGCAGTAAATAGTCAGGTGTTAGTGTTGAACAATGTAAATATGCATTTTTAAAAATTCATGGTGGTGGTATTTCGAATAGTATTTCATATGCAATGACGATCAACAAAAGTAAAGGTCATTGTATTTCTCATATTTGGGTTTTCTTGAGGAAGTCAATCTTCAAACATGACCAACTCCATGTTGCTATATCAAGAGTAGTCAATTGTAAGTATTTAGAATTCTTGATTTATGGTGATGAAAGAAGAATGCAGTACAAAGCTACATATTTTATGTACAAAAAAGTTTTTCATAATTTGTAAAGAACATTCATTCCAAAAATAATATTTTTATGAATCAATTTCGCGTTTTGAAGATAGTATTATGTTATGTAAATAATAATAAAATCGGTTGAATATTTATTAATCAACTATCGAAAACCAATTAATTTAATAACTTATATTTCTTTTAAATTTAAATAATTCATTTATGAATCAATATTCATCGTGCCTTGACCAATGTAATTGAATCACGAACTTTGAAAATGCAGAGAAAACTTCCTTGTTTGGAGACAAGTGTCGAATTATATATTTGCTACCAATTCGTATATCTTAAATTGATTAACAACCTTATCATACATGTAATTATATAAGATAAAGAAAATTGTCTTTGTTAATATAATTCCCAACAAAATAACCATGCACGAGACTTTCATCGCACACGGATCCTAAATTTACACGTATAACAAAATCCAATCTAATTCTAACGCCGGGCATTATACACTAAAAAAATGAACTTTTAACTAATTGCAAACTAATTAATTATGTTGTTTTGAAATCACTAGTAAACTGTGCTTTGAATCCTTTTCATGAATTTAGTTTAACTTTGAAGTCTCTGCAACTGGATTGAAATATTATCTATTATTATGGAAATATGAATATTAGTGGAAAAAAAATGTTTTTTGAGTTGATAATATATGATATATTGATGCTTTTAATTTATGATTAATTGTTTAGTCCATAAAATTGTTAATAACTATTTTCAGGCATTTTCATCAAATAAACTATAGTTGAAATATTATTCAATAGTTTTCAAGTAATTATTTCAGATATTTTTTTGTTAACTTGTTACTATCTAATACATAGTTAATGATGAATTTATGGATTGTTTATTACGTTTATTACTACAAATTTTATCTTGTTGTTGTTTACATATTTCATAAATATCGATAAAGAGCCCAATTTTTTGTTCATTTTATGAGACCCAATTAAACACAAGTACGACTATGTTTTAGATGTGTGTGTGTAAAGATTATACCTTCCATTTCTAAATTATATATAATCTTATAGAGGATATCTCTCTATAAAATAATATAATGTGAAATTGCAAGGTATAATTGTCATATATATATATATATATATATATATATATATATAGGGTTGGGTTCAAATGGAATCATATCATTATATGTGAACCTAGGGACTCATCCTGACCATTAGATTGAATAATTTTGATGGTTCAGATTATGACATGTCAGCATGGTAATAATCTAAAAAAATCCATTAAATAATTAAAAAGGGTATTTTGGACATATAACGACGCTTATGAAGAGCACTAAATTGCTTTTTAGAAAGCACAATGGATATATAAAGAAAACACTACGATTGTATCCAGAAAGCATCACAAATTTCGTCTATAAATTGCAAATTCAAAAATTTATAATAAAACTCAAATCTTCAACGAACCATAACCTTTTTAATTTTTATTCATTTTTAATGAAATATATATCAAATTAATCACATTTTCAAGATCTACGATTTAAGATACATATTGCATATTTAAAAATGTAAAAATAAATAAATATAATTAAATTTAAAAATTTTGAATATTAAAAGCATTGTATATGACTATTTATAGCACTACACAAGTCTTCAGCGGTGCTTTTTTTTTTTTTTTTTTATGTTGGCAGTGCTTATTTTTTGGAGCACTTTTTTAATATTATTGCGGCGCTTTTTTTACTAAACAACCAAAACCCTGCCAATTTCCACCCAGAAGCACCGGGGTATTCCTCTAAAAAGCACCGGACCCCAATTCAAAAAGCCCTGGTTGCCACCCAGTGCCCCTGCCGATTTCTCCCCAATATGTTAACTAGCTCGAGATACCCAAGTTATCATCACCCTGAAATCATGACTATACTATCCCAAACAAATTAAAATATCAATCATTAGCATTTTTATTGTAGATTGAAATATACACTACAGCAAACCAATTTATCTTCCCCGTATCTAGCTCTGATTAACTTCTCAAGCACTGGACAACTATAAAAAATAAATGAATAAATAAATAATAAGCTAAGGAAGGTCTTCACCAACATCATAGTCAACAACAAAAGATAAAATAAAAAAAATTGCACCGCAATCAAACCTTAAATCCGCAAGTGATAATGCGTTGAGGCAAATTAAGCTGATAATAAAGAAAATTATCAAGATATCGGAAATTCCGCAGTGGTAATCCAATTCTGTCAATTGGCGACATGTTTTGCGACGCTTTGTTGATTGTTAAGTAATTGTTGAGGAAGAAAATCAAAATAATCATCATCTCCACAAATAACCCGGGACCCAACAACCCCCACGTCGAACCATTCGGATCGCCAAACCCCAAACTGCCAATCCATCAACCACCGGCCGAATCACCACCCAGAGGCCCCACGTTTTCAACAACCACCGTCCACTTCAACCATAGCCAAACCACGGCCAATTCTCACCACCACCGCCGCCCAAATTGGCCGAGTCGAACCGCGGCCCGATCCCAATCGCCGAGTCACCACCATGGAGGAATCGAGGGAGAAAGGGGAGGATCTTTGGGCAGCCAATTTCTAAGATGGGAGGAGGAAAGTACCGCCGAGCCTAGAGCGAAGTGGTGCCTACTCTTTCGGCCGCCGGCGACGACCATGATTGGAGAGGGTGTTGGCCGATTTTTGCGGGTGATAGGGTTTGGGTTCATGTTTGTGAATTTAACCTGATTAGGAGTTTGTAAAATTACATAAAAGTCCTTCTCCTTCCATATATATAATTTAATGAATTTAAAAAATAGAAAAAATTTGGTCCACACATATTATTAGATCTAAGGTCAGGATTGGTCCTTAGGTTCGCATATATTGACGTGGTTCTCATTTGAAACTAATCCTATATATATATATATATATATATATATATATATACACACACACGCATGTGTGTGTGTGTGATACTTGAGTGCAGATGCCTCTAAAAAATTACTTTCTTGGATTGGTTGTGAAGAGTTGATGAGTTAGTAAGTTTTTTTTTTTAGTTTTTTTTTGAGATTTTTGACATAATCATTATTTGACATGTAGGACCAAAGAAAATCTAATTCATCATGATTATGGTTGTGGATGCTCTTATAAATAAGAACAGAGTGCCTTTAAAGATATAAAATTGTCATTTTTCTTTCAATGGCCAAATCTGTATTCTTAAATTCCTATATGTTTCTTCTCATTGTTATTGTTCTTTTTCTTTGTCTTGATACTCAATGCTCGGAAGGGAAGGCAAGAAAAATTCATCAACTCTGAGCAAAATCAAGCGACTATTTATTATAAACAAGATTTTCACCCCAGCTTTAAAGAGCCACTAGCTTCTCCACCAAATACAGGCATATATCCAATAAAAGTAAGACCCACTAATCCTAGGCATAGTCCTTGTGTTCGTCATTAATTCCAATCTCACAAGAAATCAATAAAGACAATGGTTTCAATAATAAGTACATGGATTATTTATGAAGTGTAGTAACCTCATAACTATTGTGAAGCCTTATATTATGCTTTCAAATGTGTAATCATGGTTTTTGGAACTGTTAAGATTTTATATAAGTCTAAGTTTCGATAAATATGACTTAAGATTTATATTTATTTAGGCAATTATACCATGCATACATGCAATAAATAACTTATCCAACTATATATGTATGTATGTGTGTGTATATATATATGTGTGTGTGTTTGTGCCTGCGCGCGCATGTGTGTAATTAGTCTTGATAGACTTTAAAACCTGAGAGGAACGTAATGTGTATTCGAATGTTTCATATCGACGACAATAAAATAAGATTAGGCGCAACTTTTGTTAAATGGGGTGTACATTATATTTAGTGAAAATGCAAAATTGGACATTGTTGCAAATTGTAATACTTTTCTTATAATTTTTAAGTTACGATTTTAGTCATTTGAAAATTGCCTTAGAAAATTTGCACGAATCCGAAATTTATGAAAAGGTAGAAAACAAAACATACATAATTAGAATCTCAATTTAAAAAACTAGATAACTAATATTGGTTCACGTATTGTTACACGACTAATTCTAAACCGATCTTTTCCAATATCCAGCCAATTGATGTGGTTCAATTTTCTCTGTTTACTTTTAATTGTGTTACATTCTAGTAAAATACAATGCGCCTCTTAGTACAATTTAATGTTTTTTTGTTCCTTCTTACTCAGGAGAAAAATGGTAACCAGTTCATGTGTGGTAATTAAGAACCCATCCTTTAATTTTGGATAGTTCATGTGTGTAATTAAGAACCCATTCAATCCTTTAATTTTGGATAGATAGCTCATCCGATTAACTTAATATTTTTTAAAGGAAGGCTTATTGTCATTAGTACATAAATCTAACAACTATGTTACAATCCCAATCACGTAGCCTTCCACATCTCATATTTTCCCATATCCCATTCAATTACACAAAGTAAAGCATCATTTAATTGCAAATTCATGAGAGTTAGATTTGTTTTGATGTCATCAGAGTCAGTTCTATATTATCGGTGGAGGGGAATGGATAATTTCTAAAAGAAAAAAAACTATTCAAATTCCAATATAAATGGGGTATTCATAATCATGAAGTTAACAACCACATTATGATATTTTTAGCAACTTACATTATTAAAGTAAGCATCATAAACCTCTAAATTAGCACCAATACAATCTTAATCACACAAAAATCTACTCCACACATGATTGCTACAATTTTAGTCACCTACTAAGGAATGAATTCAATTGTTGCTAAGCTTCTTAAAGAAACATGAAATGTATATACTAGCATCTTGCTATAATTTTAAATAGCAATATGAACATGAATAAAAAATTTGGCAACATGATCACTTATAAAGTTAAGAAATCGAACTTCAAATAAATAATAAAAGTTGCCATTACAATGTAAACAAAACTCGGCATCAATATTCCTATCCTAGAGTACCAATTCCTACCGTTGCAATGTTCCTGTGTTTCACACATCCCTTAACCAATGTAAGCATCACAAGACATTATTCCTAGAAACACAGATTATTAATAATAGCATCACACTGCACTGTTAGTGCCAGTACATTTTCAAACATAATTATTTTTGTTGAAACAAACAAATAAAAAAATACTACTCTCCTAATAAATAATAACATTGTAATGAAAATGTTACACAATGTACCCATTTTCTATTGTTGGAACACAAAACCGAGTGAGCAAAATAAGGTACTATTCCCAACAACACATACAATTAAAATTAGCGCCATACATATTCACACACAACTGTTGATTGGTTTGCACACAATCTTGTATACTAGCATACATTTGCAAGTGACAGAAGCTCTAATTTTTCGAGGTGAAACAAATATGAGCATGAAAAGACACAATAATTGGCAACAACACACGGTGATTAAAAATAAGGCCACTAAACACTTAAATAGAACAGAGTATTCTGGCGAAAATATGTAAGTGACAAGAATCACTAAATGTATCAATATATATACCCCAACACATCCAATTCACACTTGCACAATTCGAGTTTAAATTAACATTCCGAGACTACAATCTTGTTAAATTATCATCAATATACATTTACATCACATCACACAAGATGGTGAAAATGCTCACACTAAGAACGCTAATCACACTATTAATCGTATTATAACTCTTATAAATAGCACCATATCAGCATTTGCAAATAATTATTAGCAATGCCCATAAGTAAAGGTAGCATATCTAATCAATAATGGTAACAACTGGCGTTATGAAAATCAACATTTGTCGCCTCATTATTAAAATAGCATACTATTATGTTAAATTAACATCAATGTATGACAACGACATCAAACAATGGTTGAAAAAAGTTCAATAGTGTAGGAAAACTAAACTACGTTTACAAAGAAACGAGCACAAACAGGGAAAAGTAAAATAATCACTAAACTGGAAAAAAAAGAAAAGAACTGAAAACGATTAAAAGTTGAGTCGAGTTAGACACTCTCTTCGCAAAACGAATTTGTCCCGATAGTGCTTCTTCGGTTTTGGCAAATCGTTCCCAAAGATGAAACGACTACGTCTTTGGTTTAACCGCACCGTTAGAAACCGAAACTCCGGCGAACTGGACAGAACATGGACTGAGTTATGTAATGATATGCAGAAAAATATGCAGAGTGTTCTGAAGTTTCAGATGTGAGTATGTTGAGTTCAGGTGTTCATTTGTATGGAAAGTGTAAAAATAAATGCAGGAGCCTCACCCTTTTATAGGGGTTCAAATCAGGGGTTACAGCTGCCATTTATGACGTCCTTAAAGCCGTCATAAAGTCATTCAAACCAGCAGCAATAGTCAGCACGAACCTGGACTGGTTCAGCATGCAAATACATTGCATGTTTGAATTCAAAGGTTTTGGAAACGTCTGAACGTTCAGGTGCCAGCCGTTACGAAACGGTCAGGAGTTAACAGGTGCGTGAAGGTTCAAAAAAGAAACCAGGGTTGAGCCAGAACCCGAACCTCAATCGGACCAGCCAATTCGGACCAATTTCCCAAGACCCAAGTCCAAGTCCAAGTCCCAGGCCCAGGCCCAGAGCCCAGGACCGAGGACCGAGGTCCGAGGTCCGGGTCCGGGCTCAGCTCCGCCTTCGGCTTCGCCGAAGGCTGACTAGCAAACCCAAGTCCAAGAGCTCACGTGAGCTTCATTTAAACAAAGCCCACAACACTCCCTGGCCCACTTGATGTACATTAAAGAAATGTAATCATTTTTAAACTCTTTTCCATATTGACTAACATTGAATGTGGGATAAACATTAAAGCAAGAAAGCACCCATTCAACTTCCAAATACCATTTCTCACTCACCAATAAATAGAATTGAGAAATTCAAAAGGTATAATTATCTACACGATATGTAGATTAAGCTTATACAATTCGTTAACACGAATTTACGCTGTACCATTAAATTAGAATTAATCCAATTTACAACAAATAGTTCAACTAAACAATAGTCAGCAAAAGAAATATGGATTTTAAGGTTCAGAAACTGAACAATAAACAAAAATCCCTAGGTCAGTAAGAGATAGTAGAAAAAAATTACCTTTGGTTCTCGGAAACATAACTGGGTCATTTACCATCGTGAAGTCTCAAAAGTGTTGTTGATGAAGTTCAAAATCAAAATTTAATGTGGTAGAAAGTTTTGGATTTAAGGTTTGGGGTGTTCTAATTTGCAAAACCTTGTGATTATTTGTATGGGTGGAGATGGCGATAATTGTGGGTTCTTCCGATTTAGAAGAATTGGACTACTATACCATTCCTACATGGTTGCTTGTAATAATTACCCAAAATTAGGTCTATGCCTTTCCTTCCTCATTAATTAAGGATCGTCCAGATCATACTATCATATGGATGAGATTAGTTCCTAATTCTCACCTAAGAGATGGTTCCCAAGTGAATCCATCCTCCTCCTCTCTCTCTCTCTCTCTCTCTGTGTGTATATATATATATATATATATATATATATATATATATATATATATATATATATATATGATTGGGTTCAAATGAGAACTCCGTCTTTATATGTGAACCTAGGGAATAATCCTGGCCTTAGATCTAATATTGCACAGTGCAATTATATGTCCAGGTTCATTGTGCTTTTTACACAGTACTGTAGTGCTAAAATCAGTCCAGTTTTTTTAATTTAATTATATATATATATATATTTTTTACGTTTTGAAACATGCAATATTATCTTAAATTGTAGATCTTGAGAATGTGATTAATTTGATATATATTTCATTCAAAACGAATAAAATTTGAAAAAGTTATGGTTTGTTGAAGATTTGAGTTTCATTTCAAATTTTTGAATTTGCAATTTATAGACGAAATTTGCAATGCTTTTTGTATACAAACGTAGTGTTTTTTTTCTTAATCTATTGTACTTTCTAAAGAATAATGTAGTGCTCTTTGTAAACGTTGATATATGTCCAAAATACCATTTTTAATTAATTAATGCATTTTTTTTATATTATTACCATGCTGACATGTCATGATCTCAACCATCAAGATTAT
>BMAC01001478.1:29299-43569 GCA_014905375.1 Phtheirospermum japonicum
CTTTCAAAGAAATTTTCCCTCCTTAGTTTCTTTTAAACTTTAAAATGATCTTATTGTGTCCAATATCACAAATCTTCAAGTTTTAATTATTTTAATTTTCAATTGATACAACTAGTTTAGAAATTATGGGTTTAGGGTCTAGGTTCGTTCAAAGCCATTAATAAGAGTTGTTGAGACTCGGGATTGACAAACCTGAGAATTGGGATTGAAGACCCCAATACTTAATCAAAATTTAGGATTGACAACCCCGAATCATGGATTAAGTGCTCGGCAGAAACCGATTGATCGTGGATACGAACCAAACTCCCTAATCCCTTATTTTTTTTATTTTATTCATTTAAATTGATTAGAGTAGATTTTTCCTTATTTTTATTAGCTTTTTAGTTCGTTTTTATATTTGTTTTTGGTATAAGTTGGATGATTTCAGCGTAATTCCGTAATTTTATAATTCCAGCTTATTTTACCGTATTTTGATCTTAATTGATGCAATTAGGTGATGTTTCGTTATTTTTTACCTTACAGCTAAGTAATCGGAAGAGTTTAGCGTGTAGAAGATAGTTTATATAGCTATTAGGAGTCTTGGCGCACAAGAAACCCTAATTTCTGAATTCTGGGCCGCCGCGTCGACGGAGCATCGACTGACGCGAGCAGGAGCTCGGCGGATGTCGGTAGTCTCGGTCGGCAGCGCTCGGCAGGATGCGCGCGTCGCTGGCAGGTGCGTCGACGTTGTGCGTCGACATCGACGCTTCAGCAGCTAGCGTCGACGTTGCGTCGACCTTGGTGCGTCGACGTCGACGCTTCAGAACGTCACGTCGGCAGAGCGTCGTCCTTGCGTCGGCTGACGCGGACCATGGCTCGCTGGCACGGCTCGCGTCGACGTAGCGTCGACGGTCGCGTCAGTCGACGCGACTGAGCGTCGGTCTCCATTTCTCGATCGTTTGCTACTCGTTTCACCGGAAAGCTTGTTCTTCTACTCTTGAACATCGAATTTTTTCTTCTACACGCTAAACTCTTCCGGTTACTTAGCTGTAAGGTAAAAAATAACGAAACATTCACCTAATTGCATCAATTAAGATCAAAATACGGTAAAATAAGCTGGAATTATAAAATTACGGAATTACGCTGAAATCATCCAACTTATACCAAAAAACAAATATAAAAACGAACTAAAAAGCTAATAAAAATAAGGACAAATCTACTCTAATCAATTTAAATGAATAAAATAAAAAAAATAAGGGATTAGGGAGTTTGGTTCGTCTCCACGATCAATCGGTTTCTGCCGAGCACTTAATCCATGATTCGGGGTTGTCAATCCTAAATTTTGATTAAGTATTGGGGTCTTCAATCCCAATTCTCAGGTTTGTCAATCCCGAGTCTCAACAACTCTTATTAATGGCTTTGAACGAACCTAGACCCTAAACCCATAATTTCTAAACTAGTTGCATCAATTGAAAATTAAAATAATTAAAACTTGAAGATTTGTGATATTGGACACAATAAGATCATTTTAAAGTTTAAAAGAAACTAAGGAGGGAAAATTTCTTTGAAAGCTACAAGTATAAGACAACAACTAACTATGAATCTAGACAAGATTTCTAATAAAAATTAAGAAATTTCCTAATTTGACCAACTATGAACACGCTAGTCGTGATTTGTTTAATTGGCCACTTCTTCAATGTACGTGATACGAAATGCCCTAAAAGAAAAATAAAACACACAAAAACAAAGAAAATAACAAAATTTTTGGGTTTTTATATTTTTTAATTTTTTTATATATATAAAGAAAGCATAAATAAAAATAAAGATAGAACGAGTTTAGAACTCGCGAGACTCATCATCTTCGTTGTTGGATTCGTCGACGTCCATACTCGGTGTGGGGTACGCCGCCTCAAAATGCTCTTCGAGCTTCGAAATGAGAGCTCGCATCTTCTTCAAGCTCTTCCGGTTCTTCTCGTGGTTCGCATCCATCTTCTCATCGATGATTTGGAGCTTATCGAACATATTCACTTGAAAAGCTCGGTTTTCTTCGAAAAATTGCCCCCAATCGGGACTCGGGCCTGAAGTAGAATGGCGGGCTTGCTCGGGGTGCCGGCGCATGCGCGAGTGGTAGTGAAGAGGTTCCAAGTGGGCTTAATCCGCTTCCGGCCGGATTGAACCCGAAGTGACGGGCGAGGCCGGTAATGTATGGCGCAAACGAGAGAAGTGGTGACTTGCTCCCCGGGGTACCCTTGGTGACATTGTAAAGTCCGAGCAAAATAAGTGGGTAGAACCGGACTTGACGACCATCAACGAGGCATTGTAGAACATAAAGCTCGGCCTTGGTCGCATAAGTTGCCTCGTTCTTGCATAGAATGATGTGCGCGAGAATCTTGTAGGCAACATAGAGGGCGTCGTCTCGAATCTTCGAGCAAGGAAACCTCTTGCAGTCCCCTGTGTTTCCCCCGGTAATCATCCCCCAAAAAGAGGCTAAATCGAAGCCTTGAACTCCAACCGGGTGGTCCCCTACGGTCGGGAAACCGAAAATGTTGCCGAAAACCTCCTCGTTGACCGCCACATCATTCCCTCCTAACCGACAAGAGAACGTCTCGTCGTTCCGAATCGTCAAAGTCGAGAAAAACTCGAGCATGAGTTCTTGAAAACCGGGCAAGTGCATTTGGGCAAAGTACCCACACCCGAGGCCATCTACATAACGCGAAAGGTCGGTGTGGTGCTCCGACCCATTCGAGGCCTCATCCGCAATTCCTTGGACGTTCAAAGTTTGGTGCGTAGCAAATCCCCATTTCCGAATGTTCTTGAACATGTCCCCTTCCTTTTTATCAAAATTTGGGAACGGTGCGTTGTATTTCCCCGAGATATCCTTGCGTTTACCCGCTCGAGACATTATCAAACAATTTGAGAACGAACGGGATTGAGAAACCTTGAAAATAAAACTTTGTGCTTCTTTGGGGAATTTCGTCGAACACTTGGCGTGCGTGTTCAACTAACTAAGCACTTGAGTAATTCTAGCACCAAAAACTTCCCACACAACCAACAACAACAATAAAACGATCCCAAGATAGTTTCAAGCGAAGTACCTCGTAGATAATCGCCGAATTCCGCTTGTTTCCGGAAAATTGTCCGAATTCGAAATTTGGCCCTTTAATTGTTCTAACCCTTGCAGCCCGTTTATGAACACCAATTGACTTGTAAGTATGTAATTTTCTGGGTTTTGTGGTTTCGTAATGCTTGAATTCCAGGAAATTTGAAAAACAAAAATTGCAAAGGAGAGGAAGTAAAATAAGAAGTTAGGGAATAAAGAAAAGTGAGAAAAGGGGAGGGGGAAGCTGTTTTTAAGCAGGTTTTGGGTCATTCCCGCGGGTCAACCGAGCATGGGTCGGGTCGTGGGCCAAAAAATCTAATTTTTAAACGTTTTTGGGCCGGTCCGTGGGTCGCGTCGATGCAGCGTCGACGCCGCGTCAGTCGACGCGACAGAGGATGATTCTCCTGATAGCGAGCGTCGACGCCGCGTCGACTGATGCGAGCAGGTGCTCGGCGTCGACGCGGGCGTATTCCTGGGCGTCTTTTCCTTCGCTTGTTCGTTCAATTCTCCTCGTCCGAGTTCTCCAACTGTTCTTAAACAAATAAAAATCAAAAATAAAAATTAAATAAAAAAGAAATAAGGTACAAAAGGATACAAATGCTCGGGTTGCCTCCCGAGAAGCGCAAAATTTAACGTCGCTTGCTCGACGCTTTCTTGCTTGTTTATCTCCCTACGTACGGTGGATCTCCAAACTCCACCATCTTTCGATTGCCATTTTTACCTCGCCCGTCATGATAAAGCTTCAATCTATGCTTGTGAGCTTGAAAGGACGATTTGCCAATCTCATCGCACAACGTAGCTACGCCGTACTCATCAAATTCTTTAATCGAGAACGGTCCGCTCCATGAAGCTCCAAAATCGGCTGAGTCGTACTTTCGTTCGTTATTATACAAGACTAATTCTCCAACCTCGAATTGCAAGTTCTTGACTTCACTTGTGCGAACCTTTCTTGATCTCTTCATCTCGTTCGCCCAATCGTCTAAACACTCCTCGCCCGTGTTCTTTTTGAAAGTGAAATTTCCGCCACGATGTCGCGTATGTCAATTCCCAACATCTCGATCAATTCTTCTCGACTTAAGTGCATTTGATCATAGGACTAGTAATCTTTGCACGAATTGACTCGCTCGTCCCTTCACTCAATAGAAACTCCGGTGTCATTCCCGTCGCTCAACTTGTTCAAAGTTGCGATCTCTCGTAATTCGTTGACGCATGATGCAACGGGGTCAATGAAGGAATCTTCCTCTTGCATAATAGGAGAGGGGGTGTTGTGAATWTCTTTTAGAGAGAAAATCACTGTMTRGCCCAAAACGGTCATCGTCATTCTCCCTCTATGAACATCAATAAGAGTATGTGAAGTTGCCATGAACGGTCGCCCTAAAAGAATGGTGTGCTCGTTGTCCTCAGTCGGAACTTCACCAATGTCCATAACCACAAAGTCAACGGGGAGCACTAGCTCCCCAACTTGTACTAAAATATCTTCGACTATTCCTAACGGTCGTCGAGTCGAGCGATCGGCTAACTGTAGGCGCATAGTTATCGGTTTGAGGGGTCCAAGATCAAAATCTTGATAAAGCGAATAAGGCATTAGATTAACGCCTGCTCCAAGGTCCAACATACCTACTGCTTTCTTCCCATTAGCTAGTTAAATTGTTATGCAAAAACTGCCAGGATCACGCTCCTTAGGTGGTAACGGATTTTTGAAAATCGCGCTAACTTCTTTCGGTAACGGAACGTATTGAGTTGTCGCCACACGTATCTCGCGAAGCAAGTTCCTTAAAAAACTTGACGTAGGCGGGCATCATCTTGATCACTTCTAAAAGTGGCAGGTTTATATTCACATTTTTCAAGAGATTGTATAGCTCCATGAATTTCTTGTTCTCCTTCGCTGGACGTAATCGGCTTGGAAAAGGAACAGCATCCTTATACTGCATCGTTGTTTGCTTTGGTTGCGGCGGTTCATCGATGCCAGAGGTGTCTCCCGGAATTTTCCCTTGAATGGAACCAGGAACATATCTATTGGTGGATTTATGTAGCTTGTCCACCGGTTTAGGCACTAGCTCCTTGTCTTGGTTCTCTATGCTATTGTCGATTTTCTTCCCACTGCGAAGGACGTGAATTGCTGATGCTTGCTCCGGCTGGCTTGGTAGCTTGTCTTTCTCCTTATTTGATCGAGCAATATCGGTTGCTATTTGTCCCATAGTCCTTTCCATTCGATCCATGTTTTTAGCTAGATCATGCACAATGCCGGAAAGTTGGTCTATTCCGCTCACCTTGTTTGAAAGTTCGTCTATCTTCGCATTCACATTTGTAAGTCTTTCTCTATTACTGATCGTCTCAGCCACTTGATTTTGCTGCCAAACCAACAGCTGATCATTTGGTTGAGTTGCATTCGACGCCTGCCCTTGCGTATGAAAGTTATTTTGTACCGGTGGGACTGGTACTTGAGCATAATGCGGCGGAGGAAATTGTGGATCAGGCGGCGTATGATTTGGATTGCCCGGACCCCACTTGAAAAGAGGATTGTCACGTTGTGGCGTGTACTTCTTTTGATTTGAATAATTTTGGATCGCATTAACCTCCTCTTGCTGCTCACTGTTGTTAGGACAAGCGTCTGCTAAATGCTGGAGGGATCCACACTGGTTGCAATTCGCTGCCATTTTCTGCGCAGCGGCCTTGCTAGCCCGCTCGGCTTTCCAAGCAGCTAATTTCTCGTCGAAAATCTCCTCGCATTTCGCTTTAACTAATTTGCCATCGTCTAAGTCAGGGTCGGGGATGGAAACTTCATTAACTCTCATTTTACGAGGTCGAGAGTTGGTTTGTCTGGACTTTTCGCTCTGCTTCTCCAACACTAGTCTTGCCTCGTGTGCTGTCAAGTCTCTTAAATCTCCTCCCGCTGCTATCTCTACCTCTCGTTTACCATTGTCCAATAAGCCATCGAAAAAGAACTGGTTAGTCATCTCCGGAGAATAGTTGTGGTGGGGGCAAGCTTGCAAAAGTGTCTTGTAGCGCTCCCATGTTTCATGAAATAGCTCACCATCCAACTGTTCGAAAGTAGCAATTTGCCTCCGAAGATGCCCCGTCGTTTGGGCTGAATAATATTGGTTTAGGAACTTTTCGCTAATCATATCCCAGTCGGTTAACGAACCGGGCTCTAAGGATAGTAGCCACGATTTCGCCTTGTCCTTCAAACTGTACGGAAAACAAATCATCTGGACCTCCTCTTGATGAAGGCCATGAACTACGAATCGGCCAACTTCATCAACGAAATAATTTAAAAATGCCAAGGGGTCTTCATGCGCATTCCCATGAAAGGTTGGGAGTAGGTTGAGTTGATGCGGTTTWATTTCCACGGCCCTTGCGGTRGGTCCAAGAACAATGGCGGACCTAAAGGGTACTACCTTTGGACGTGCCAAGTCGCGCTGTCTAAGTGCTCGATCTCCCCTTGGTTCTCGAATTTGGTCATCTGCTCTCTCGTAGTGGTCGTTATGTGCGTAACGATGCTCGCGCTCGTATCTCCTTCCGAAATTGTTTCGCTCGTAACCATGATCTTGATTTTCCAACCACTCGTTCACGTGCCTTTGATTGTTCATATAGGCGTTTCGCTGCAAAACATCCTCGTTCCTAAATGCCACGTTCTCGACGTTGTGCTGACGCATGACATTGTTGTTTATCTCTTCGTTTTGCCTCAAATTCTCCATGTTGAGTGGGTGATTGACTATGTTGTGCTGCTGGTTCACTCCTTCATTTCTCCTTTCGTCACGTCTAGTAGAGTGTGACCTGTTTTGTTCATTATCATACCCAGTTCGAATGGGGCGCGGTGGTGATCTCGGCGGTGAATCGCCATTCTGAACATAATGTCCTCCCAACATAATGTCGGGAACTTGATCGCAAGCAAAATCGGTTACTGTCGAGGAATTGTCCTCGGGAATAAGAACGGGTCTTGGTCTTGGCGGATTTGAACGGTGAATGTTGTCTATGAATGGCACAAGGTCGCGTTGAAGTGATCGCCTTCCTTGCATAAACTCAACAACACGTCAAAGTACCAAATGGCAAAAACCAAGTAAAAGCAAATAAAATAATGAATTAAACAGAAAATAAAACGAAAAACATTTTTAATTCCTACTCGTTGCGTTCAATGGCGCAAAATTTTTGACTCAAACTTTTGTGCACCCCTTTTTAATAAATGATTTAAAAGCACGTTAGTTTGCTCGCAAGTGTACGAGGTAACTGTAGGGTGATGAGTTTGACTCGAGTCGTATCTCTCGAGGAAACAACTGTTCGGTCCTATCAATGTTTTTCTCAATTTTGAATAACATACATATACATTTGGGGGTTTGAAAAGATTGATTCGATCATTATAACTAAAGCAATAATTAAACTAAATCTATTTAAACTAATTATTCTAACTAAATTATCAACTACGAGGGATATTTAAACTACTTGAACTCAAGAACTAAGAATTAATAGCAACTAATCTAACAGCATTAATATAATAAATTATCACTAAGCAATGTATCATATGAATCTAAGATTAACGAATAACTGAGCATAAATCAATCGCATAAATCAACTAAGTTAACCAATATCCAATAACAAGCATAAACGATTAAGCTAATTAAACTAGTTCTAGCATTAACCTAAGCAATTAACTAAGAATTAAACTAACAATTAACTACTAAATTAACTAAGAGTTTAGAGTACTTATTCGAACTACAAAAAGCAGTAAAAAGCTCCAGCTATTCCAGAGGTTGAACGTTGATCTTGGGCGAAGAATGAATCCCGAACTCGAATTCGACGTTTTTGGACGCGTTGTTCTTCGATCCTTGATCTCCGTCTTCAAATCTCGTTATGAGATGTGGGATTATTGTTATTGTAAGCTAAAATACCCTAAGAGGTCGTGTGTTCTCCCTGAAACCCGAAATAATGAGGGTTTATATAGATATTAGGAGTCTTGGCGCACAAGAAACCCTAATTTCCGAATTCTGGGCCGCCGCGTCGACAGAGCGTCGACGGAGCGTCGACTGACGTGAGCAGACGCTCGGCGAATGTCGGCAGTCTCGGTCGGCAGCGCTCGGCATGTGCGGTCGGCAGGGTGCGCGCGTCGCTGGCAGGTGCGTCGACGTTGTGCGTCGACATCGACGCTTCAGCAGCTAGCGTCGACGTTGCGTCGACCTTGGTGCGTCGACGTCGACGCTTCAGAACGTCACGTCGGCAGAGCGTCGTCCTTGCGTCGGCTGACGCGGACCATGGCTCGCTGGCACGGCTCGCGTCGACGTAGCGTCGACGGTCGCGTCAGTCGACGCGACTGAGCGTCGGTCTCCATTTCTCGATCGTTTGCTACTCGTTTCACCGGAAAGCTCGTTCTTCTACTCTTGAACATCGAATTTTTTCTTCTACACGCTAAACTCTTCCGATTACTTAGCTGTAAGGTAAAAAATAACGAAACATCACCTAATTGCATCAATTAAGATCACAATACGGTAAAATAAGCTGGAATTATAAAATTACGGAATTACGCTGAAATCATCCAACTTATACCAAAAACAAATATAAAAACGAACTAAAAAGCTAATAAAAATAAGGAKAAATCTACTCTAATCAATTTAAATGAATAAAATAAAAAAAATAAGGGATTAGGGAGTTTGGTTCGTATCCACGATCAATCGGTTTCTGCCGAGCACTTAATCCATGATTCGGGGTTGTCAATCCTAAATTTTGATTAAGTATTGGGGTCTTCAATCCCAATTCTCAGGTTTGTCAATCCCGAGTCTCAACAACTCTTATTAATGGCTTTGAACGAACCTAGACCCTAAACCCATAATTTCTAAACTAGTTGRATCAATTGAAAATTAAAATAATTAAAACTTGAAGATTTGTGATATTGYACACAATAAGATCATTTTAAAGTTTAAAAGAAACTAAGGAGGGAAAATTTCTTTGAAAGCTACAAGTATAAGACAACAACTAACTATGAATCTAGACAAGATTTCTAATAAAAATTAAGAAATTTCCTAATTTGGCAAAAAGTTTGAAGAACTTATAAGAGCTTCAATGGGGTTTTGCCAAAAATAGTAAATGATGAACATGAAGAACATGAAATGAAGAACAAACTCAACAACATAAGAAAAACTTTATACATTTTAGGAATTATTAATCTACAACAATAATTAAAGAAAACAACATCAATTAACAACTACAAAGCACGAAATTGAGAGAAATGAATTATCATTACCAAACCAATAGATGGAAGAATCAAATCTCCAAGAGGTGTCAAGTCTTGAAGAATATCCACACCAAATTACACTACATTTACATTGATGATTGAAACTAAAATAAAAATCTAAATTTAAGAAAATGGAAAATGGGTTTTGAAGAGATGAGGACTTTGTCAAGGTCCCCAACTACCCAAAATGAGGGTTTTCTTTGTGGATAATGGGTGCGAAGCATATATGGGTCGATCAAGGGCAAAATTGTATTTTTTTTTTGCCAAAACTACACAACCTCAGCGTTGCAGTTGATCGACTGCTTGGCTGCGGCATCCCAGAGCCCTCAATCAGCCAGTTAATCATATTTCGTGGTGGATAGGCAGAAAAATACACGCAATCAGCCATTTGTGTCTTCATATGAAATTTAGCCCTTCCTCTTGGATTTATTTGGCTTTTGATTTGTGTTGATTGAAATTTTCTTCCGAGATTTATTGGCTCCGCCCCAAAACCTGCCACAAGCGAGGCCATGGCGCACCGTCTCCAATTAGAGCTGCTTTTTACCATTCTCCGCCTCAGAACTTGGGATTGTTGTAAACATAAGAGTTTTATATCTTTCTCTCAGATTTTCAATGATATAAGGTAGAGGTAGATGGCACTAGTGGTTTTGGAGCTATTCTTGTATTACGACAACTGATATATCCACCGAGCGAATGTGTAAGGCGACAATGAATATGGCCACATTTCTCGTTGTTTCCGGTAAATTCTCGCACCATAGATAAGTCGAGGCTTGAAAATGAATTTCTCGGGTTTGAATCATCTTTTGACCTTGTCCCGGGCCCACTTTGACTAAAGTTAACCTTCAAAATAAAAATTAATAAATAATAATAAAAATAAAAATCTAAGAAAATATAACAAAAACTACTAAAAACAAAGAAAACATTACAAAACCTAAAATGATGAAAAATATTTCAAGTGGACTCCAAAAACACATAAATACAAGCAATCATGCACAAATGAGCCGCAAAAATATCGTAAAAACGTACAAAAATGTGCAAATCAATAAATATTAAATCTCATTTTGCCAATCAAATTAATGTACTTCACTCTGTAAGTCTCTTTCCCTATAAGCATAGATAGGGATCATTTTCCACAAGTTGAAAATAAATTGAAGAGGAAAATCTCAAACAATTTGTAATGTCTACGAATTCAAGTTAGGATTCTTAGATATGAGTTTAGACTATTTACGTGTTTCCCAAATGCGAAAGATTTTGAGAATTATTCAAAACAGAACATGTTATCTATGAACAGTCCCAAGTGTGCATATGTAGACACGTAAATTTTTATTTGATTAATAAATTATTATGAAACATATTTTTTCATTAGTCTGTATATTATTTTATTATAGATATCAAACTCAAGACTAAAGAAAATACTTAACAAATAGAAAATTATATTCATAAATCAAAATACTCTACACGGAGCTCTTTCTCTCATTTTTCTTTTATGAAGGCTTCTTATTTTACAACAACGGAAACACCTTTTCCCTTAGCCATCAAGTCAAATTCCATTAATATAGAAAAATAAATATTAAATCTTTCTCTGATAATCAAATCAAAGTGAGTCAAACTTCTTATAAACATATATAGCGGTCATTCTCAACAAGTTGAGGAGGATAATTACAAACCTAAGGGAAATCCTTTATACTCAACATGTCAAATTCAAGCCCTCTCGATCGCGGGCTCAGGTCAAAAAATAACATTGAATTCAACAGTGTCCAACCTTCGAATTAATATTATTGGGGTCCATATACATCTTGAATGAACATCGAAGAATCAAATACACCATGGAGCTCTTCAATTATACAAATTCAAATGGGAATCATAGCGTTTAATTATGAAATAATTTATTTGACTCCAAATTAACGATATTCAAATCTAAAACCATGTTAGAGTAGGTGACTGACATTCCAATTAGACTAGATCTCATTCTACATGTATAATGATTTTATTGGAAATTATATTAATAAAGGCATTTTTTTATCTTATATTTTTATTTTTATTATAAATGCACGTATGATAAAGTCCTTAGACCTTAAATTATAGGATATGGGCGCGCATATGATGGTATTCACGCAACATGCATCTAAGGTTTTGGTCTTAAACATGTTTCAACTCAATGAGCTTTTCAAGATTATTATTGAATAGCCCGGTAAGACTTGCGCATATGATGCATGCTTGTAAGACGAGGGTGTTGCACTCCATTAACACCAGCGTTGTGACGCAATTGCATATATGTGGGGGCTTGTTGGAAAACAGAATCATTGAACATGACCCGATGGAAATTCTTAGTTGGAAGATTTATCTGTCGAACAAGAATTTTCATATTGCAATAGTACATGATTAATCCTTTGACTTGGGGCATGATGGTAGCCTTCTGTATATCATGCAATACTTAAATTTATCTTTTGATTGCTTGACAATTATAAAGGGGTATTTTGAGTATTGTATCGATGTGCATGGAGGTTGTTTGTAGCCAACATAGAATTCGACACTTGTCTACGGACAAGGGAGTATCCTATGAATTCTCATAGTACGTGATTCAAAGACCTTGGTCAGGGCACGATGAATATTGATTCATAAATGAATCACAGTTATTAAATCAATTGAGTTTCGACTTATAAATCCATGCTTAAAATTTAATCGGGAAACTAGTTGTCGAAAGGATTGTGCATGTATGGACTTGCAATTCAAATAGGTTTTCTCGCTATTTCACATAACATTGAGTAATCATGATACTTTTTAGATGTTACCATGATTTGTATGTTTTTAAAATTAATGAGTTAATTTCAAGAGAATTAATTAATCTAATTAATTAATATAATGAATTATTATTTATAAACTTACAAAAGTTGTAAACCTACTGCTACTGTTAGTTGTGAACCTAAAAAGGTCACTCATAGTTTTGGTTGTTGTCATTTCAAGATTGATAACTCCAATAGTTGGAATAATTAATGAATTTAGATTAATTAAACGAGACTTTAAGTTTAACTCAATTGTTGGGTTAAATATTTAATTATATAATTATATTATCTAATCAAATCTATTTTTATTAGAAATTTCAATTAAAGGAATATATTAAATTAGTCAATTGGATTTATTAATCTAAACTCATGGAATTAATTAATTAATTGAATTAATTAAATAGTTGGATTTCAAATCCAAATCAATGTAGTTTTCTAGCAGGACTAATTGTAGAAGCCCACTTATTAATAATTGAAGTCTTTTAAATAAAGATAAGTTATATTATATATTTGTATATAATATAAATATGTAAAAGAGTGATTAAAAGTAATTATGACCAAGTCACACTCTTTATTTTGAAAGAATCGGATAGTTAGTTGGAGAATTTTTCTTCCTAATTATATGACTAGTTAGTTAATTGAGATTATATTTTATTATTTAACAAACTTAAACACACACACACACACACATATATATATATATATATATATATATATATATATATATATATATATAAGAAAGATGAGGGGCGACAACTTATTTTTGCAAAAAGAAACAAAACAAAAACTTGAAGGAGGTTACATTCTTTTTCATAAACTACAGAGGCGTAAAGCGCTGAAAGAAAAAAAAATCTTTTCAAATTACTTTCTATCACCACCTATTTTATTTTAATCTTCAATTTTGTAGATGATAATTAATTGATAATTTTTCATCTACAATAATTAATTTTCAATAAATTTTTTATTATTGGATTAATTGTTATTACTTTCAATTAATTTGAAAAACAGAACAATTCTACTAGCGAAGACTTTTTCCAGTGTCGCAACTAAAAGGTGGACTTGACTATAGGGGATACATTTAGATCCCTACGGCGAGGATTTTGGTGTTAGCCACATAACCTGGAATCAATTCCCTCTCAATCATCGCTCGAATGAAAACTGAATTTATGAGGTATTATTCTAATTTCCTCTTCGAATCAAAAATTGTATTCTATGTATGATAATGAAAATGCCGATCGTTATAAATCTCCATGAGAACCAACAGAGTTAGTGTTTATTTTTGATGGATGCTTGATTTAATTAATTGTAAAACTTTAAATTCGACTGCGTAGACACCTGTAGTAGTGAACCAACAAATCAAGCACGGAGGATATCAAGGAGAAGACTTCGCCTCCACAATCTGAAATCCCCAAAAGAAGAGTTTTGGAAGAGAAGAATAAGAGAGTTAGAAATAGAGATTATAAACCACAATGTTGATCTAATTAAAATATATTCAAGTTGTACAAAATTTTATGTTTCACATAAATCTATTGTTGTAGAGCAGAATAAGCTTGAGTTTGATTTATATATTTTAAATAACCTTTTGAACGATTTCGAACAAACATTTATCCAATCAAGATCGGAATAGTTCGGGAGCAATTTGACTCATTTGCAGCCCTATTTATAATGACTCTTTTTGTTAATATCATTAAATTATTGTTGGGATAAGCCCTTTTTTTTAATAAAGTGCAAAAATATTATTAAAAAGAAATAATAAAACCGTTCATACAAATCAAAGCTATAAAAAATGATAAAATCCACAAGCCGGCTAAAGTAAAAATAAGTTACAACAAGCAAGTCGTGATCTATAGAATGCTCGGTAGAGCTTCTTGACTTTCCCCGCCTCTTCTTTTCCTTCTTTATTTTCTTCGACTTATTTCATGATTTTTTTACCTTTGTTTTTCCCCTTGGTGTCTCGTAAGGAATAGAAAGTGATTTTGGTGGGTTTGTAATTTTCTTCGGAGTCGGACTCAAGGAGGAGAGGAATTTCGACAAAAATTGTCGCGTCAGAGAAAGTGCTGACGACAACCCCATTAGCATGAAGTGTTAGAAGAGGGGAGGGGGCATCCAGAAGGATTAAAAGAGGATTTAGGGAGGGGGAAACATAAAATTTTAGGCGGGTCGGGCGGGTTGAACCGGGCAAGAC
>BMAC01001478.1:43779-151242 GCA_014905375.1 Phtheirospermum japonicum
GGGCTGGGTAGGGGGGGTTGGGCTGGGGCAGAGAGTGGGCTGGAGGGGGAGCAGGCTGATTAACACGAATTTGTCTTGATTTTTGTTAGTATTTTAGTTAATTTTTGTTATTGATTTTGGTGTAAGTTGGATAGATTGAGCGTATTTTCGTATTTTCTTGTCTCCAACTTATTTTATCATATTTTAATCGTAATTAATTAATTTTATGTTTATTCCAGGTATTTTGAAGTATTTTGATCTGGAGATAGTCGAGGGTGGGCCTACAAGTGGAGTTTTAGAGAAATCGGGCCTCGATTTGAAGTGTTACAACCAACATTGGGTATGATAATCGACACTGGGTTACCCAGTGTTAGCGCCGAAACCGTTACACCACCGTTAAGGAGCAACAGAGAGGTTAGCGGTAGCACCTAGCGGTAACCCATACCGCTAGGCTGACCGCTAGCGGCCATGAAACGCATTTTTTATGAAAACTTGTCCTCCAAGTCATGGGAAAACTATATATACCCATCTATAACTCGTCTTAGGCAAACTTCCACACATTCCTAGGGTTTTAAGGCCTCTTAGGGGCTGACAATCTCTAAGAGTGTTCTTCAATTTCTTTAGATACTTTTCAGTAATTCTTAGTTTTTAAATTTCTATAATAGTTCTTAGATAGTTTAGATATTAGACGTAGAATAATTTAGTTCATGGATTTATTCGCTTGTACGACATTACTCATCATCGTGAATTAGTAAGCTTTTAATATTTGAATTTCTTGAATGCTTAGATTTTGAATATTTATTGCAATTGTGAAATTTGTGATTCGTATTATTTTGGGTTTATGATATTGAATATGTTAATGATAGTTGGCTAGATCTTACGGGTCTAGAGCCTAAATTCGTTTAGAACCATCAATTGGGTTTGTTGGTTACAAAATCTATAAGTTGGGATTGATAACCCTAGTTTGAAGGTAAGGTGTTCGATGAAATGCCCAATTGGTTGTGGAGACGATTTGAAACTCTAGAACCCTTGTTTTCTAAAATCTTTTCAAAACTTTTGATTTCATTTCTTAGTTTTATAAACGTTAGTTAAGTTCTTGCGTAGAGATTGATGCCCTCTTAGCAATATTAGTTTAAATTAGTTACTTAGTTTTATAAACTTTAGTTAAGATTAGTTTTTAATTTGATAATAGTTTAAATCATAGTTTAATTTATTTGCTATTAGTTTAAATCATCTCTAGTTCTTATGACTCTCAAACAAAAACTCTTTGTCCGCGTGTTTAGATTAGCCTTATTTTTTTTTTCTTATTCATGAAAATAAATACAAAAAGAACTTCCGATTAGTTTTCCATGAGAGATTCGACTAGGTTCAACTTATCAACCTACAAGTGACCTCGTACTCTTGCGAGCGAACTTTTTAAAGCTTGACACACTTATTATTAAAAAGTAGGTGCGAAAAGTTCGAATCACAGGCTGGGAAGGAAGAAATGTGCTGGGTTAAGAGGAAAGGTTTAGCGTGGACCTGGGAGGGATAAAGACCAGAAGTGGTCTGGGACTGGGGGAACTGGGCGTGGGGGCTAGGTGCTACAGAAATGGAATTAAAAAAAGGAGGGTCGGGCTTAGGCTCGAGCTGAGCAGAGTCCAGATTGCGAGAATTCTTGGAGGGATTGTTTGCTTTGTTCAATTTTTCAGGCCTTAAATATGCATGCTTCACATAGCATTGATCCTCGCAGTGGCCAAGATGCCAACAAAATGAGTAGAAAGACGTCATCTTCTCGAGTTTGACATCAAGCTCAATGCGAGTATCAACACAATGAACGATAATTTTCCAGGATAGAGGGTTTTCCAAATTTATTCCAACGTACACACGAGAAAACCACCACAAGTTTTGTTTGAAGTCGGCCTATCCAATTTTGAAGAAAACATCCAATTTTGAAGAAAACACCCACCAGACTAGAAATCATTTTTTAAGTTCCCAAATTAAACCATTCGATTAGAAGAGTGTGAATCCGGATCCACACAGGAATGACCGAGGGTTCACTTTTAAAATTAAAATTTGGCTCCCATTTAAAAACACGCATCGGAAACTTTCCAATCAATAATTCCCTTCACAACCACAACTTCGAACACATCCGTTCATCACGACAAATAATCACTACATGCCGCGCATTTATGTGGGTGAACTTTGCACCTGATAGGCGAGAAATTGTACGATAATTAATGGTTTAATTCCTATGTTTTTATGTGCATTACTACAAAAACAGCTTTCTAAGGCTATTAATTAAAGGCGGTTCATTGAAAACCGCCTTAAAAATACTTTTAAAGGCGGTTGTGGCTAAAACCGCCGTTAAAAAGGTCATTTTACGGCGCTTCCCTCAATACCGACGTTAAAATTGGATATCAACTGATTTTAACGGCGGTTTTAACAAAACCGCCGTAAAAACTCCACATTCCACGACAGTTATTTGAGAACTGCTGTGAATTAACAGATATTCATGGTGGTTTCTTAAGAATCGACGTTAATTAGTTCACAGGATAATTAGTTTGCTGGATTTAACGTCGGTTCCAGTAGAACCGCCGTGAATATGATGACATTTAACGGCGGTTCTATTAGAACCGCCGTAGAAAGTAGTCTGCCAATGCCATGTCACCGATCCGTGTCCAACTCAAACAACTTGTTTCAATCGTTGATCCGTGTCTCATCCGACGATATGCATTAAATATTAAACCAAAAAACAATAAATATTAAAAATGATAAATCTTAAAAAGTAGTCTGCCAATGCCATGCCCCCTTTTGGTTCAATTCATCATAAACCTCCTCTCCATAGATCGATCTTGTCGCCAATGTCCTGCGGCGCGTCGCCGGCGATGATTCATGGACGGCATCGGAAAGGCCTTCGCCTTTCAGCTCGCTCGAAAAGGGCTCAATTTGATTCTAGTCGGGCGAAACCCTAATAAGCTCGATTAAGTCTCAAAATCCATCAAATCTAAACACGGGTCGACCCAGATCAAGCCCGTGGTGGTGGACTTCTCCGGGGACTTAATCGACGGCATTTCGAGGACTAAGGAGGTCGTTGAAGGGCTGGACGTGGGCGTATTGATCAACAACATCGGCGTGTCCTATCCTTATGCCAGGTTCTTGCATGAGGTGGATGAGAAATTGCTGGGCGATTTGATTAAGGTTAATGTTGAGGGGACAACTAAAGTTACACAGGCTATTTTGACTGGGATGATAGCCAGGAAAAGAGGGGCGATTGTCAATATTGGGTCTGGTGCTTCCATTGTTATCCCTTCTGATCCGCTCATTCTGTTTATGCTGCAACTAATGCGTGAGTAATTTTCCCTTCTTCTTTTTTTTCAGAAAATATCTTACTTTTCTTTTGCTGTAGTTAATTATCTTGTGGATTGAATTTTTTAAGAGGTTTATGGAGTGTTTGTAATCACTAAAAAAAATTAATTGAGTTTGCTTCTACTTCTGTTTCATTTAATCAGAATTGAAATTAAACACATTTAGAGATTTTTATTTTCTTTTGATTATTTCAAACCTTTTATTATTATTATTTGACATTTGTATGTGAGAGAGATAACAACGAAATGTATGAGAAAATGTGTAATAATGACAGTGGATTGAATGATTTTCTTTTTCTTTCTTCTTTTGCCCCCTAAACTTGTTTGTGTTCGTGTTGTGTAGGTCCATCTCATGGAGTGGTATTCAAGGACTGTTACTGAGGATCTTTCTGTGTCGAACGACGAGGAGATGTTCGACAGGCTTCCATCTCCCAATAGTTGGCCTTCATGGGGTAAATTAGCTGGAACCTTCAACTCTCAAAGCGTTTATCCTGATGAATAGTCGGATATTCAACTCGACAATGATCTTTCCGTATTTGATGAGGCTGATGACATCTTCTTGTACTAGTGTACCTTCTGGGCTTAAGATACTTAATTTTCTTCGTGCATGTGCATCCATTTAGTTTAAAATATTTCAAAAGTTTCATGATCGAGGTAACGAGTTATCCTCTTTCGCTCTTAAATAAAGAAAAAAAAATATTTGGCAATGCAAAATTAATACACAGACTTACCTGAGCATGTATGAACATAATCTTTTTATTGTTCATTTTTTGGATCATTATATTCGAATATTTCTATTAGTCTATAACAAACATATTTATCATGTTGTGTATGGTGCGCATATTATTTGCTGAGTTTAATTCCTTCACGATCTATTCGAAGTAGGTACGCCTACAATAGACGAAGATATGCGTTCTACTGGTTTTACACAAATTTCAAGCATGGTTGATAATGAAGAGTGTAGTAATAATTTTGAAAACATCAGTTGTTTTTCCCAAGCAAAGGTGAGCATTTTTGCTATGAGATTAGGCATTAAGAAAATGTTATTTCACACAGATTGAAAAAATGTTGGTTAATATAGTTAAATTATTGTGACTATGCCCCTATGCCAGATTAATTAGTTAATCATTGTCTACTCAGTTTCCCATAAAAGTTTGTCTTGGTAAATTGAGTAGCGTGATTTTAAAATAATTAAATAGGGGTATACATGGAAATGAAAAATTAATTGCATATTAAATATAACAACAAGCATTACTTTGTGGGACACCCGAAATAGTAACTTGGCCTGTGTCTTTTCATTGAACTAGTGTAGTTGCTTTTTACGGATTGGTCAGTTTAACTAATCTTGAAACAACTTTTGTTCGAAAGGAACCGGAATGTGAGGTTCTATCTCAGAAGAACACTTTATTGTGCCTGGAGAGGACATGTTGGAGGAGGCATCTGTCTTGATGGACTTACAGAGATCGACTCTCCAGGTACTCGAGCCCCATTTGATTGATACCTTGGAAAGTGGTATATACTTATTTTCTATTTCTTAAAGGTGCTTACAATTTTTTTTAAATAAATCTGGAATATATTTATTTTACGAAGAAAACTAAATAATTTCTGTTGAAGAGTGGGGTCAGGCTCGGAGTAATTTTTGGATCGAGTTTCGGGGTCGGAGAATTTTTGCTCTTTCGCACCCAAGCCTTTTGCTTCTACATTGGAGTTGTCCTAATCCAACATGGCAAAGCATTGTTTGGGGAAGTGTTCAAGGTAATTCAAACTTTATAAAAAAAATATCGAATGCGAATTTTTTGTTTAAAAACTTGTAGCCTCTCTTTTAAGGTTTCACAAATTATTTGAAAAACAAATAACGGTTTATGAAAATTACGAAAAAATAAAGTTTGATTTTATTTTAAACTATCCGTGAATAACATGTGGTAAAATAAGGTCTGATTATTATATTGTTAATGAGACATGTACGGAAAATGTTGTGATGCTAAACAGTACTGCAGAAGAAAAGATTAGGAGCCTAATTTATGATAAAGCATCCAAAACAACTAAGCTGACCCCATTAGTAAGTCGATTCTTTTAGCACCCTCTCAAAAACTTGCATAAATGTAAAAGCAGTTTTGTTTTTTCTATCTTTTCTTTACTGTATCTTGATTTGGTAACACATTGGTGAGCAGCAGAGGACAAAGAAAAATTAAAGATTAAAAAAAAAACACTCCAATCCTCTATTATGTGATCACATTGTCCACACGGATCTATGATGAACTAGAATTCAATATTGTCTTCTGACCGCACTTGATGTTACTGTAGCAACTCAGAATTCACAGTTCATTGCGTGTTCCAGTACACCTTTTGACTTTATAATGCTGATAATGGTTGTAGGGCCTCCTTCTATCAGTTCTTCAGTAGGGTTCTGAAATTCGTATTACGGTAAGACTGTTTCCATAACTATAGCTTGTTTCCATATTAAACAGATCATGTGTTGAATTGAAATCTTTATTTCTGGTTGTCCTATAGATAACTTGGTTGCATTTAGTGAAAGTTTATTAAGTAAGCATTTCGTCAATGTAGGTTAGTAACATCAGCAGAAACTTCTGTTTTTTATAATTCAACCAAGTTCAAGAAGCTGTTTCAGTTAATTGTGCTGAATATATTGACTGTTTCAGATGTTATATATCTTTTTCCTTTCTTTCTTTCTCTTTTTCTTRTTGAAAATTAGTTAAAACAATGCTAATGATATTTAATTTTTTTTCCTTCATGTAGCCCGGATATCTCCGTGAGCTTCTACCAGATTCAGAGCCCGCTAGACCCAAAACCTTAAACGACGTCTTGGAAGGAAAAAAGTTTTTGTAAATAAATAGCCTTCCATTTCCAATACAATCTTTTTCTGTTATTTACTACTTTTACAATTTTACTCTTTAAATGTTAAGTCAAAGATACTACCGGGCGTAACCCATTGGCAAAGCCCAGATTATTTTGCTTATTTCCCGTCCAATAGCAGCATTGCCGGTTTTTTAGGCGTAATGCTTAGTACTCTATTTGTTTTACATATGAGATCAAAAGATTCTTTGATCTTTTGTTGTCGTGATAATTTTTATTGCGGTGGATTTGAAAAGGTGCACCTGCTTTCATTTCTTTTTTTTTTAGATTTTTACCTACTTTCTAGAAGGTATTTTTAAGAACCGACGTAAAATGTCCGTTCTGAAAACAGACTTTCTAGAAGTTATTTCTCAAGAACCGCCGTGAAAAGTGACAATTTTACGGCAGTTTTTTTGGAACCGCCGCCCTAGAATCGACCGCCGTTGTTTTTTACGGCGGTTCTTAAATCGCCGTAAAAAGCATCACTTTCTATGGTGGTTCAAGAAAAACCGCCGTAAAAAGACTCACTTTCTACGGCGGTTTTAGGACAACCGCCGTAAAAATTTACGGCGGTGGATTTAAGGGCGGTTCCAAAACCGCCGTAAGAACTAAAAAAAAAAAACGCCTTTAAAACCCTGTTCTGTAGTAGTGGTGCTTAATATTCTCATATATGTTTATTTCTCGCATATTTATTATTAAGAGTGTAGGAGCACCAATTGTATATTTCTTCTCTATTTTGCAGTACTTGGTGCCATATTTAGTAAATGACGTTCCACAAGGAAGTTGAGAGATGAGGATCAATAAATCGGCGAAAGAAAATAGACAATCAGGAGGTTGCGTCGATGGCTCGCGTTGATGCTCAGGATGGTTAGCGTTGGTCGATGCGATGGGCGACAATTCATCTCTGTCGCGTCGATCATGCGCCTGTCAGTCGATGCCCGATCGACGAGAAGCTGCAGTAGTGTCGATTGAAGGTCCGTCGGTCGACGCTCTGGCGATGGGAACTCTCTGTTGTGACGATTGAAGGTGCGTCGGTCGATGCACATGCACGTCGACGCGGGGGCAGGAGAAGCACGTCGATGCTTAGGTCAGGCACGCGTCGGTCGACGCATGGTCGACGCCGACGCGGCTGAGTTATTTTAGGAAGAAAACTTGCGCCAAAAGAAAGAAGAATCCTATATAAAACCAACCTAATTCCGTCCCAAAGACACATATAACATATCCTAGGGTTCTAAGGAGTTCCATAGAGGTCCCAAATCATTCCAATCCATCCATACACAAGAGAACTTGAAGATTGAAGATCATGACGCAAGATTCAAGTTCTACACGTTGTATCTCCTATTTTCTCAAGGATTATATTTGTTTATCTGAACCTTTTCTTTTATTTTCTTAACTCCGTGAGTGAGTAAGCTTATTATCTAGTTCTAATGATGTTTAAAGCCTCGTGAACTATGTTCTAATTAATTTATGCAATATTATCTTTCGTTCTTCATATGCGATTGTTTGTGTTGTTCTATTCTTAAATTATGATTGTTTGATTCTTAATATGTCTTGATCACCTAGATTAGGGATTGATTATCTATTTCTAGAAATAGGATTTCTTCCCGTATAATTGTCGTAATCTCTATTTCATTGGTAGCAACTAATGACTATGCATCGTTAGAGACAACACAACATAAGTTAAATAAACCGAGTTTATGTGTTTATTGCTTAAATTAGCCTATTTGCCTTGGTATTAATGCTGTTGTTGGATTAAATCTACAGATCTTATTCTAGGTTGTTCAATAATTAGAATCAATTGAAGAGCTTATTTTGATTGAGTAAACGGTGAGGGAAAATTCGAGTAGCAGAGCTTACTGCTACTTCGGGTTTTTAGTCGCATAAGATGCATGGATTATGATATTGCGGTTGGTTAGATGAGTGGAACGAGGGTGGAAACTGAACTAGAACTAGAGATTTATCATTATTGAATTTTCCATTAATCACTTTTTTGCTTGTTTTAATTATCTGCTTATCTATTTTGTTATTTGGTACTTTTAGATTAATTCAAAATTTTCAACCCCATATTTTTAGTTTAATAAAATACGAATTATCACAATCTAAACCACACTCCTCGTGGGATCGACCTTACCCGTCGCTACTACTAGTTGGTAGAGAGAAGATGAGGAAAAATAAAATATTTAATTTGATGCTTGACGACGAGCGGTCAAATGTTGGAGCCGTTGCCGGGGAGTGACGCGTTTAAATTGTGATTTTAAGTATTTTAGTAGTTTATTTTTATATTTATTACTATTTTTTTTTTGGAACAAATTGAACTCTTGTTGCGTGTTTTCTCAGGTGAATGAACTTGAGATCATCCGGGAAGAAAAATTTGCATTACTATCCAGAAATCAACAAGAGGAGTCGCGAGTTGAAGAAGATGGAGACTTCGGACTCAGAACAAGTACTACCTAATTATATATACGAGGGGTCTTCAAGTGAGAGCGAAGAATGAGAAAACAAGATGATGGTTGGTCAAGCAGAACGAACATTGAAGGAGTTAGCCAATCCCGACTTCCCACAACAACCATTGTGCATCAAATTTCCAATGGTGAACGATGCTACATTCTAGTTACGATCCGGACGAATCCATCACTTACTTTCATTCCATGGACTCGCTAGCGAGGATCCGCACAAACACTTGAAAGAGTTCCATGTCATTTGCACCAGCATGAAACCCGCCAGAGTCACGGACGAGCAAATAAAGCTAAGGGCATTCCCATTTTCACTAAAAGACCTAGCTAAGGACTGGCTTTACTACTTACCTTCGGAATCCATCACTACGTGGGGAGCTTTGGAGAGAACGTTTTTGCAGAGGTACTTTCCCGCATCACGAGTGGAAAATCTTCGAAAAGACATTTGTGCGGCTACGCAGACGCAAGGAGAAATATTACATGAGTACTGGGAACGATTCAAGAGGCTCGTCGCAAGTTTCCCTCAACACAAAATGGGCAAGCAACTATTAATTCATTACTTCTACGAGGGACTATGTCTCACTGATTGCAATATGATTAATGCAGCTAGTGGAGGCACCCTGATGGACAAGACACCAACGGCAGCAAAGGAATTAATATCAAAAATGGCGGCCAATTCTAAGCAATTCGGCAATCGTGACGCTTCATCGAGATTGGGAAATGAATTGGGTAATGGTTCAATACAAACCCAATTAAATGAATTAAAGGCCATGATGAGTGTGGGAGGAGCTCCAAAGGTTCGACCATGCGGCTTATGCAAAACATTGGAGCATGTTACTAATGACTGCCCACATTTTTACATCGTACTCGAGGCACACGTGAACGCCTTGGGGACCAGAAATGGACAAGGGAGAAAGTACGAGCCGTACCCTCAAACCTTCAACCCGAGATGGGGCGACCACCCCCATTTGGGATGGAGGGATTTGCAAGGGAATGCATTTGGAAGTCAAGATCAAGGGCCTCCTCAAGCTCTGCAAAGGGGGAAAAATTTCCCGAATCAATACAACACCCAAAAGCGGAAAGAGAATACATCCCCACAGTTGGAGGAAATAGTTAAATCATTTGCAACAAGCGTAAAAGGCTTGGAGACCCAAATGAGTCAAATGGCGGAACACATAATAAAATTAGAAGCACGAGGCAGTGGCCGACTACCTCCTCAAACCGAGGTGAACCCGAAAAATGTGAGTGCCATTACGACACAAAGTGGCGAAAAAGTGGAAGGACCGGCCAATCCAATGCTAGAGCTGGAAAATGAAGAAAAAGTAGAGGAAGAAGATACGGAGCCAAAATATGCTGACAAAGGTTATCCTAAACCTTCTTATAATTTTAATAACCCCATTGTTTCTCCTCCTAGGACTGAGCCACTTCCATTTACATCAAGAATCAAGCGCCAAGCTAAAGAAGACACGGAGAGGCAAATACGAGACATTTTCAAGAAGGTGGAGATCACTATTCCACTTGCCGATGCGATCAAGCAAATTCCTCGTTACGCCAAGTTCCTCAAGGACTTATGCACCAGCAAGAGAAGGTTGAAGGGAGACAAAAAAGTCCTAATGGGAGCAAACGTGTCGACTGTGTTCCAAAAAAGCTTGCCAAAAAAGCGTAATGACCCGGGCATGTTGTTTATTCCATGCACGATTGGAGACATGCGAGTCGAGCGAGCCATGCTAAATTTGGGGGCGTCAATAAACGTCATGCCTCTTACCATTTTTGATTGTTTGAAGGTTGGGCCATTGAAGAAAATTGGGGTGGTGATCCAACTTGCCGATCGAAGCATTGCTTACCCCGATGGTGTTGTTGAAGATGTTATTGTAAAAGTGGATGAGTTATCTTTTCCAGCTGACTTCGATGTTTTGAGCATGAACGGTTCCGCATCAAAGTCCCCACTTATCTTATTGGGGTGACCATTTTTGAACACTGCTCAAACAAAGATCGATGTTACTCGAGGCACTCTAACAATGGAGTTTGATGGTCACATTTGTCAATTTAATATTTCTGATGCTATGAAATTTTCTGACTGCGATAACTCTGTTTATGCACTTGATTGTTTTGATGCTTTAGCACAGGAATTTATAGAAATGCACAAGCAAGACGAGCTCGATATGGATATCACACTAAGTTTGTGGAGGACACTCTGCTATTGAGTTACCCAATAACCTAGCCAAACTGGGAGGATGAAGTGCAAGAGATGGTTTCAGCACTAATAGCGCTAGAGCTCTTCACGGAACCAAATAAACGCGCTGTAAACTTCATCAAACTTCCTGAGTCGCATGAGAAGGCTGTACCCTCTACATTCAAGGCACCAGAGCTCGAACTTAAAACACTACCGGAGCACTTAAAATACATCTTTTTAGGGGAGAACGAAACTTTGCCCGTAATCATTTCGTCACGATTAGACAACTTCCAAGAGGCATCATTACGGGAAGTGCTCAAAGACAACAAGCAATCGGGTGGACCATAGCGGACTTGCGAGGAATAAGTCCTTCCATGTGTATGCACCGAACTTTGCTCGAAGGATGATGCGCCATCTAGGGAGCCCCAAAGACGATTGAATCCACCAATGATGGAGGTGGTGAAGAAGGAGATTCTAAAGCTGCTTGATGTTGGGGTGATTTATCCCATTTCTGATAGTCGGTGGGTGAGCCCGACTCAAGTCGTTCCAAAGAAGTCGAGGGTGATGATGGTCAAAAACCAAGAAGGCGAATTAGTTCCAACAAGGATGCAAACGGGATGGCGAGTTTGTATTGATTACCGTAAGCTGAACGCCATGACTCGCAAGGACCATTTTCCTCTTCCGTTTCTTGACCAAATGATTGAGAGGTTGGTGGACCATTCATACTATTGCTTTTTGGACGGTTACTCGGGATACTTCCAAATTCCTATAGCACCCGAGGATCAAGAGAAGACTACCTTTACGTCCCCTTTTGGCATGTTTGCCTATCACCGCATGCCATTTGGACTTTGCAATGCACCGCCCACTTTCCAGCGATGCATGGTAGATATCTTTTCGGAATACGTTGGCGATATCATATAGGTCTTCATGGATGACTTTAGCATTTACGGAAACTCTTTCGAGGTATGTCTTGAGAGCTTATCTTTGATTTTGAAACATTGTGTCGAAACCAACTTTGTATTAAATTGGGAAAAATGTCATTTTATGGTGGAACAAGGTATAGTTCACATTGTTTCATTAAGGGGGATAGAAGTCGATAAATCTAAGATTGACACCATAACTGCGTTGCCTTACCCGACCAATGTTTGGGAAGTTCGTTCCTTTCTTGGCCATACAGGACTTTACAGGAGATTTATCAAAGACTTTTCAAAGACTGCATCTCCACTTTGTAGGCTCTTACAAAAAGATGTGGAGTTTAAGATCGATGACGACTGCAAGAAAGCCTTTGACACACTGAAGGAGCGGCTGACCACTTCTCCAATTATCCAACCACCGAGGTGGGACCTACCCTTAGAGCAAGCGACTATGCTGTTGGAGCTGTGTTTGGGGAAATGTTTAATAAAGAGACCCATGTGATCTATTATGCGTCGAAGACCTTGAACCATGCCCAAAAAAGTTATACTACCACGGAGAAGGAACTTCTAGGTGTTGTATTTGCCCTTGAGAAGTTCCGTTCATACATCATTGGTTCAAAGGTGGTGGTTTTCAGTGATCGTGCGGCCCTGCGGCATCTACTTACAAAGTAGGAGACGAAGCCACGACTCATACAGTTGATCTTATTACTCCAAGAATTCGATTTTGGAAATTAAAGACAAGAAGGGAGCCGAGAATACCGTGGCCGACCACCTCAGTCGATTAGTGCACTTGAAGGACAAGATACAACTTGATGAGAGATTTCCAGACGAGCAGCTACTTGCAATTAAGCACTTGGAACCTTGGTATGCTGACTTGGTTAATTTGCTAGCTGCTCGTGTGTTTCCAATAGCAATGGCAAAAGCAAGGAGGGACAAGATGAAGAGTGACGTGAAATACTATTTATGGGATAATCCATACCTTTGGAAGCATTGTGCCGATCAAGTCATTCGAAGATGTGTCCCTGAATCAGAGTTCCATGCCATTTTGCCATTTTCATGCATGTGGGGGACACTTTGGGTCAAAGAGGACTTCACACAAGGTGATGGACAGTGGTTTCTAGTGAATAACGTTGTTTCGAGATGCGTATGAATTTTGTAAGTCGTGTGATAATTGTCAACGTAAGGGTAATCTTTCACGGAGAAGCCAAATGCCCCAAGCGCATATAATGGTTTGTGAGATTTTTGATGTGTGGGGCATCGACTTTATGGGGGCCTTCCCAAACTCCTTCAAGAATATTTATATCTTGCTTGCGGTGTATTATGTCTCCAAGTGGGTGGAATCGAAAGCCACCCAAACTATTGACTCGAAGGTTGTTGCACGATTCATTAAATCTCGGATCTTTTCAAGGTTCGGGATCCCTCGAGCTATGCGATCGTGGCAACCACTTTTGTAACAAGACGGTGGAGGTGTTGCTCCGGAAATATGGTGATGCTCATAGGCTCTCTACAGCATATCACCCACAAACGAATGGGCAAGCCGAAACTTCGAATCGAGAGATCAAGTCTATTTTGGAGAAGACTGTCAATGAAAACCGCAAAGATTGGAGCATCAAGCTGAAGGATGCACTGTGGGCGTATCGTACGGTGTATAAGATGCGAATTGGGATGTCCCCGTATCGCCTCGTTTTCGGAAAACCATGTCACTTGCCGGTGGAGCTCCAACACAAGTTGTTTTGGGTTGTGCAGCAATGCAACTTTTATTTTGATGGTGCAGGCGCTCAAAGAAAGCTGCAAATACGAGAGTTGGAGGAGATTCGGAATGAGGTATTTGAAAATTCCTTAATCTATAAAGAGAAGACGAAGACGTACCATGACTTGAAGATTTCAAGAAAACAGTTAATAGAGGGCGAGAAAGTGTTGCTTTTTCATTCTCGCCTTAAGCTATTTCCCGGTAAGTTGCGTTCACGTAAAAAAAAAAAGACGTTTGTTGTCACCCATGTTTTTCCACATGGTGCGATGGAGATTTTTAGCCCAAAGACAAACAAGACGTTCAAGGTTAATGGACACCAACTCAAACTGTATTATGAAGGGTTTCGCGCTAAAATTAACGAAGAATGGATGGAGTTGGAAGCACCACCTACGCCTTGATTAAGGGACTACGTCGAGCCAAAGACTTTAAACAAAGGCGCTTGTTAGGAAGCAACCCAATGTTTACATGTTTTATTTTCTATTTTTCTTTTTATTTTTCTTGCAGTATTGGGAAGCGATGATGTGTTTTGGATGTTTGGGCCATTTTTCAAAGGAACATGTGTTGTAATTAATTGGACCAAAACCCCTCGACATTTACCCGGGTCATTTATCTTCCTACTCTTCCCTAATAATATTTGTGATGAGTTTGTTCTTGTTTTATGTTCGCTTGAGGATAAGCTATTGTTTAAATTTGGGGGAGTGGGTTATTGAGGTTTTTTAATCGTCAATGAGATCGTACTAAAAAATTGATAAAATTTTGAAATTTTTGTGATAAATTCCAGGGGATTGAAAAATAAAAGTTAAAAGTACTTTCTTGAATTGCTTTGATGAACTATGTTTCGGTTAAATTCTTTATACATCATTTGATTTAGAGATGAACGGTACGCATATTAGTGCTTTTGTGATTCATTTGCGGGGCGTCAATTCTAGATTATTGGTTGTTGATGTGTATTTGTGGTTTCCGTACTCAAAATGAGTTGTGTGGGGCCTTGAAGTGGCAGTTGTGGGATAATATCTCGTTAGTTAAAACAGAAGTCGAATAAAGTCCAGCTGGGGTATACCGGCATGGCGTAAGTAGAAAATTGAAAAATAAAAAAGAATTGAGGTGATGAAACAACTGCCTATCCGTGTACCAAGTGCAGTTCGCTTAAATTCTAAGGGCGAAAATCCAATGAAGATGCTAGTAGCTCAACAAACTCTATGCACTTACTCAAATGGCTCAATCCAATCAAATCTAAACATGGCGGAGGTGAACTCAAAAAATGAAGTACCAAATCAAGACGATCCTCCTATCCAGCGCCAAATCATTATCAAGTCAAGTCAAGATCAGTAGTGCAGAGCTGCGGGCCTCAATTGAAAAAACAATGATAATATAATAAAATAAATGAATGAATGGGAGAGAACGTGATATTTGATCGTGAACAACAATGAATAGAGTCAAACCATTGAGTAGCGAGGGGGTACCATATTACATTGATGTAGCGTTTTTGAAAAGGGTTGCCTAACTTCTGGGATTACTCAGGTCAACACATGAAACGATTGCGATTTCTAGAAATATAATGGTGTCTAGAGTCCGAATGAGTTCATTTGGTCAATTTGAGTGACTTACTTATATTATGTTTGTCTGATGCTTTAATTATAATGTTGCTTGGGGACAAGGAAGGTTTAAGTTTGGGGGAATTTGATAGGCAATAAATTGTACGATATTTAATGGTTTAATTCCTATGTTTTTATGTGCTTAATATTCACATATATCTTTATTTCTCGCATATTTATTATTACGAGTGGAGGAGAACCAATTGTATATTTCTTCACTATTTTGCAGTACTTGGTGCCATATTAAGTAAATGAAGTTCCACAAGGAAGTTGAGAGACGAGGATCAATGAACAAAAAAAAAACAGACAATCGGAAGGTTGTGTCGATGGCTCGCGTCGATGCTGAGGATGGTCCACGTCGGTCGATGCGATGGGCGTCAATTCATCTCTGTCGCGTCGATCATGCGCGCGTCAATCGACGCCCTGTCGACGAGAACCTGCAGTAGCGTTGATTCAAGTTCCGTCTGTCGACGCTCTGGCGACGAGAACTCTTGTTGCGACGATTAAAGGTTCGTCAGTCGACGCACATGCACGTCGACGCGGGTAGGAGAAGCACATCGATGCTCAGGTCTTGCACACGTCGGTCGACGCCGACGTGGCTGAGTTATTTTAGGAAGAAAACTTGCACGGAAAGAAAGAAGAATCCTATATAAAGACGACCTAATTCCATCCCAAAGACACACATAGCATACCCTAGGGTTCTAAGGAGTTCCATAGAGGTCCCAAATCATTCCAATTAATCCATACGGAAGAGAACTTGAAGATTGAAGATCAAGACGCAAGAATCAAGTTCTACACGTCGTTTCTCCTATTTTCTCAAGGATTGTGTTTGTTTATCTGAACCTTTTCTTTTACTTTATTAACTCCATGAGTGAGTAAGCTTATTATCTAGTTCTAGGGATGTTGAAGACCTCGTGAAACTATGTTCTAATTAATTTATGCAATATTATCTTTCGTTCTTCATATGCGATTGTTTGTGTTATTCTATTCTTAAATTATGATTGCTTGATTCTTAATTTGGCTTGATCACCTAGATTAGGGATTGGTTATCTATTGCTAGAAATAAGATTGCTTACCGTGTAATTTTCGTAATCTCTATTTCATTGGTAGCAACTAATGACTATGCATCGTTAGGGACAACACAACACAAGTTAAATAAACCGAGCTTATGTGTTTATTGCTTAGCCTATTTGCCTGGGTATTAATGCTGTTGTTGGATTAAATCTAGAGAGTTAATTCTAGGTTGTTCAATAATTAGAATCAATTGAAGAGCTTATTTTGATTGAGTAAACGATAAGGGCAAATTCGAGTAGCAGAGCTTATTGCTACTTAGGGTTTTTAGTCGCATAAGATGAATGGATTATGATATTGCGGTTGGTTAGATGAGTAGAACGAGGGTGGAAACTGAACTAGAACTAGAGCTTTATCATTATTGAATTTTCCATCAATCACTTTCTTGCTCATTTTAATCATCTGCTTATCTATTTTGTTATTTGATACTTTTAGATTAATTCAAAATCTTCAACCCCATATTTATAGTTTAATAAAATACGAACTATCACAATATAAACCACACTCCTCGTGGGATCGACCCTTACTTGTCGCTACTACTAGTTGGTAGAGAGAAGTTGAGGAAAAATAAAATATTTAATTTGACGTTTGACGACGAGCGGTCAGCACCCGATGAAGCCCATTTTGGAGAGGTTCGAGCGAATTACCTGATTCGTTGGTTTTCCGAAGAAGAATTTCTCACGATGACATGTTTGAAATCGATCGAAGCCTGCGTACTATCAGGTCCTGTGACTTATAATTCGGTGGAGCGAGTCATCTGCGCGCTAAGTAGCGCGATATCACTTGGCGCGAGGCGCGAAGCGGGTGATGGGTGGCACCGAGGCTTCTTAGCTGAGGCTGCCGAGCAGTGTGGCACGCATGACCTGCGAGGGTACGCAGTGCCAGTAGCCAGGCATGACGCCGAGGCTGTGCAGACCGATTGGCGAGCGGGACGCGGGAAAAGACTGCGAGGGACAGGCGCAACCGACAGACAGGCACGCGCGCTTGAGACCAAGCCACGGCACACGGCGAGGATTCCAGACATGAGCGAGCAGGAGAGGCGAGCGTGGCACGGGATACATCGCATGGGACTCTCCAACTCACTAGGACACTCCGAGTAGGTGCGCACATGTCCGAAGCAAGGAGGAGGCATGGCCGGACATGTTAGGCCATGCCGAGCATTCCTATGGGCACGACGGAAAGGTTCGTGCGCAGCCAGCTACCAGTGGCATGGGCCAACAGGCAGGCCCATTCCAAATGACTTTATTGGGACGTACTGGGTCGATCCGACTTGATGGAGGTATAGTCCTGCTGGAGTCTTTCTTGGCAAGAAAAGATCTCCATGTATGATACGTTTCCTTGTAGGGACGTGTCCTTTTTAGGTATATTACCTTTACGAATGGGTTTCCTATGGTTTTTTATGGGCCGGACGTATTTGGTCTAGTTAGCGTCTAGATTAGGGTTTCCTAGCCGAGCGGCGCTTATGGGCCAAAGTGTGTGCGCTTAGATAGAGTAGCTTGAGGAAGGGGAAAGCCAACCCTAAACGTAGCAGGTTACTCTCCTATTGTAATTGTTATCAACGAGTTCTTTCGGAGCAATAATACAACATTATTCTCCCCACTCTTGTTCAAGCTCTTTCCTTCCCGTTTTGTATGTAGTCCGATGGACGCAAACCAAAGGCTGGCCAAAGGGACATCGACCGACACCGAGGTTGACGCGGCAAAGTCCGCTGCCAGACGCCTGCCATAGGCGCCCGCCCGTGACAGGTTGTATCAGTGTCGGTTCGCCAATCGGTATCCAAGCTCAAAAACCATGTGGTATCAGAGCTAGCCAACAGACTAATTCCGGTGCGATCCTCACGAAAGCGTCGTTGTTCGGGCAGTTTGAGGAAGAGCAACCATCTGAGATCATTCGGGAGGACTGTAAGGGGAGCCGAGGCCCGTTTGCGGCGGAGTCCAACCGGAGGGACGACCTGTGTGACCCAACGGAGTCGCGTCATAGGGGAAGTCACGCGAACGAGACCCCCTCACTTGGACGGATCTTGCCCGGTAGGCAGATCCGTGTCCAGTGGACTAGAGGCGACCAAGTCGACGACGCCTCACTGCAAGGAAAAATCTTGCCTGGGAGGCAGATCTGTGTCCGGGGGAGCAGGGGTGATCATGCCGATGATGCTCCGGCGTTAGGCAAGATCTACCTGATCTGTGACCTAGACGCGTCGAATTCGCAAGCGGTGGAACCTAAGCGGAACCAAGGCGAGGCGAAGACGGAGGGAGATGGATCGACCTATCTCATGGCTAGATTCGAGATATGTGGACCGGAGGAGGCACATCTCTGGAGCGGGTCTATGGCAGTTAGGTACTCTTGTGCCCCGAGTCGAACCGACAACTCAAGTTCAGGCAAGATCCAGGCCCATAAAGGGAGGGCGGCGCGGATCAACACCATGATTGGCGAAATCGACCTACTTAGGTCCTCAACCATGAAAAGCTCTGCGGAGCCAATGCGGAAGCTTGGTCGAGGGCTGGAGATGTTTGGAGGGTCGATGGCTTACGAAGGATCACCGACATCCTTGCGTAAGGTGGGACAGCCTAATGGAATTCCTAGAAACAGCAACGAACACGAGCTGCGAGGCGTCCCTAATGTTTTGATTGGATACTCGGAGGTGGAGATTGCGAAGTGGTGTCAATAGCGGTCTACTTGAGAGGGCGTGTGGCTAAGGTGGACCAACCCTTATGCCATGCAATCGGGGCGGAGAAGCAGCATGTCCGACAGATACGACACATCAATTTGCTGGTGGCGTGGTTTAAGGGAGCAGCCTGGACCAATCTCATTCGCCGCAGTGGCGAAGAGTTTGGTGGTGGAGCGGACAATTGAGTGGCGAGACATGCTCAGACGGAAGCATGCTCTTGGCAGTGTGGGTGGACCAACCACACTTGCGGCCTTTATCAAGGCATTGCTCTAACGACAGGGGCAAGACCAGACGGTGGCAGGGAAAGCACCCACTCCCCGAGGATTCTCAAGGAGTTGCCGAGGAGTATGGCGGCTAGTATTAACGAGGCGGAGAGGCTTGAAGCAAGACGGCACCACGATAGGGACTGGGCAAATCCCTGTACTAGCATGCCGAGACGAGGACTCACAACGGGATTCATCGAAGTTGTTGGGCTTTTCGATCAAGCCAACAACTTTACACATGAAGAATAACGGGACAAGGGTGATCCATGTGCAGCAGCAAGGAGTAGCTAACCTTGCTGGCCAAACGAGGGAAAACCATGGCGAGGCCGACAAACCAAGCCAACTTGAAGGGATGTGTGAGCGTTCCGTTACCCATTCCAACGCATGGAAGTATGAGATCCGAGGAGGCGCCCGTGGCACATTTTATGCGCAAGCGGGACATTTGAACAAGGGCCGATGGACACTCACGTGGGATGGCCAACCACATGAACCATGATCATCAGGACGGAGATGAGTGTTGCATAGACAAGATGGGCGGGACCATCAAGGTGGGTATGCGGGTACTTGCCGAACAAGTACCGGGCTAAAGTGGAAGGAGCCCACGGCCTAAGGTAACTAACGGGACAGCGATTGGGACCGTGGCATACGACGTCATCCTGATTAGGTCTTTCCCGAAACTAATGCGTACAGGCTCAGTGCCTAGACATCCACAGGATATTGTCAATACGTTGGGGACGGAGCCAACGTATGAACTGAATGGGGCGATGGACAGGACGGTGCTTAGACCGAGAGACCCATCGGTGGTTCACAACGAGGGAATGGCGGTGACCAAGCGCACGAAGGATGAGTCGATGGCAAGGTCGACCTTCGAGCACGAGGGGGCCAATCCATATGCGAGGAGAACAAGAACCGAAGGACACCCGGTATGTGTGCCATTGGGTGCCGAGCGGGAGGATCTCCAAGATGGCATCTCGGGGGCGAGAGATGCCGAACAAGTTTCGAGAGGTTGGGCAGTACCTCAAGAAGCTTGGGTGGTACCCCACACTTACCGGTTTGTTCGTCCTCGAACAACGAAAAGAATCGAGAGTGTACATGTAATGAACATTATGTAAAAAGAAAAATCCTTGTGATTATCCTTAATAATATGATGGGATTATCAACATAAACTCGCTATGGTCAAGCATTGCTCGTATTACTCTTTCTCAAATGCAAGCCAAATCGATGACTTCCTCACAAATGAGAATTTGAGGGTATTCGCTCAAGTGTATATGGGACGTGTATACGCTCGAATCGGATAATGCATGCACTCGTCAAGATTTCACAAATTAGACGCTCAAAATTGCTCATAGTACATGACCAAGTAAGAATCAAAAGAGGTCTTTATTATGGGTTGTAATGTTGGCACTTTGGTAAGGTATGGAATATTTGGATAGAGTGGCTAACACACGATCAAATGCGATCAATAACACACAAAATCCTAATCTCTAAAACTCGAAGCTTATAATTGCTTCACCTTTCCCAATTTACCACACTTTCATTCGAAACCCTTTCGTACTTTCATGCTTTTTCGACTTTATTTCACAACACTTCGAAGCTTTTTGCTAAACTTAGCCCTTTTTGAATTAGGCTTTTCTCTCGAACGCACGCTTTATCACTTTTCGTGATTTGTGTTGGAGAATTATTCTCTTTTTTTTTCTTTTTTTTTTTGTATAAGCTTCTCAAAACCCAAAACCCACAATAGATTTCCCACACATTTCGAGTCAACTAACGACACACCCTCTCACCCCACAATTCATGAAGACACAAGAGCTAAAATCGAGCTCGGCTAACAAGAAATGGGGCATATGCTCAAGGGGGCTTATTTGGGGTTTTTAAAGTAGCTTAAATATATAGATATGGCCAGAACAAGGGTGATATATGTGCCTCGAGGTCATTTTTAAATTCAATCATGTACGAGCAAAGTTAAACCTCCTCAATGCAATTTTCCTAAAAATGCAAGCAAGCCGATAAATCACACAAGGCTACTTACTAGTTTGCACCGAATTTATGAGCAAAATCAAAAGAGCTTTTAGAGCTTTGCAATCTTTTTACGAGAAAATGTTGATTATATATATATATATATATATATATATATATATATATATATATATGCGGTTTTTGGACGAAGCAGAAAAATTCAACCCCTCACACAAGAGGCCATAAACATGAAAAACTCGACAAGTAAACTATTCAAACTTCCAAGCGCGTGGAGTTGTTCAACAATGTAATAATGACTCAAAAGACACAAAAATTGACTCAACCATATAAATGCGCAAGTAGTAAGCGTCACTTCGCCAAGAATGCGTCGCTTCGCCAAGGCTCGAGTTAAGAACAACAAAACATGCTTTTCGCCACACGGACCCTAACCTCCTACCCACCCCACACTTAAACCATGCGATACCCGCATTTTAATGAAAACCAAGTAAAAGGAGGGGGAATAGAAACTTCCTTTACCGAGCGAGTTTTGAGTAGAGCTCGGTGCGGTCCACCTAGTCATCTAAGCAATCCAATCAAAAATCAAGCATGGCTAGTATCTCCCGGCTTCATGAACGCTACTAAGTTATCAAATCGCCCAATGGTTGAAGTCAAAAAACCAAATCTAGAAAAGAAAATTACACAAAATTAAAAACACAATATGTACACGAATCACAACAAAATATATTTTTTTATTTTTCAATTTTTCAAATGTTTTTGGATTTTTGGATTTTTGAATGTTTTTGGATTTTTCAATAAAAGAAAGAAAGAAAGAAAGAAATGGAAATAACTTGGGTTGCCTCCCAAGAAGCGCTTGTTTTACGTCACTAGCTTGACGTACTCCCTTTTCGATCAAGGTGGGAATATAATGGGAGGTTCCACCAACACAATATCCTCCTTGTCGGGAGGAATTGTGGTCTTGAAGTGGCCCGACACTTCATCTAAGATCCAATAGAAATATTGAGCGGCTAGTGTTCTAATCGGGCGAGTAGGCGTCTTCGTGGGTAGATCCTCGGGTGGAATTGTTGTTTTGAAGTGACCCGACAACTCATCCTAAAAATAAAAAGAGTAATGACCGGCTATCTTTTCCAACATGTGGTCGAGCAATGGGGAAGGGAAACGATCATTCTTGGTAGCCACATTTAACTTTTCAAATTCGATCAACATCCTCCATCCTATTTTAGCCCTCTTGGCCAATAACTCTCCTCCTATATCCTCAAAAACAAACATGCCTCTCATCTTTGGCACCAAGTCGATGGGCTTCACCCATTCGCTTTTAGAAATAACGAACATCAAACCCTCCAATAACAACCTCCAAACCCCGGTTCTCACCACTTCATCAAGAATCAAATTTAAAGGGCTAGCTCTCTCAATCACTCCGGGTCTCCAATCAATACCCCCCATAAGAATTTTAACCCTTTTAACCATCCTCTCCTCCTTCTCTCGATACGAGTTTTCAAAGATGATAATTGGCTTGCTCACCTCTTCCTCCTCACGATAATCATCAAGCTTTCAAATCCCATCATCGAAAATCTCCACCCCAAGCGAATCTTCAAGCTTCTTAACAATATTATCACCAATAACCTCCCCCTCCCCCTCTAAAAAGTCGTCGTTGCCCTCAATGACACACCGAGAGTCATTGACACACAAATCGGGGTCACATAGAGACACAACGGGCTCATCATTTAGAACAAGGGGCTCATCCTCTCTACATCCCTCAATATCGATGGTCGGGCCAACCTCCTCCTCATTGCTCCTCTCTTCCAAACAAACTCGTTCGACCGTGGCCTTGATGAAGTCCATATACACCCACTCTTCGCAAGATTGTGTCAAAGTGAAAGGTAAGGGGTCAAGAGGGGTAAAAACACTCGGAACCGAAACCACGGCCTCCTCCGTTGGTGAGATAACCGAATCAACCACCCCACACTTTTCAAGGAATGGGACCGGAAAAGTAGGCGAAGGTAGGGGGTCGATGAGATAAGTAACAAGAGGATCATGAGGCGGCGGTGGAGTAGGACAATCGGGACCCGCACAAGGAGGAGTCGGTCCCGGGCTATACATTTGAGCAATTTGAGCCTTCAATGCCGCAATTTTCGTAACCAACTCAAACTCCTTGGACGATAAGGGTGGAAACACCTCATGTGTTGGTGGAGGATATTGTGGCTCTTCAAGAGGAAACCCCCCCACAAAGGGTCCACTAAAGTCTCTCATAGTGCGGACGGGGGGTGCATCGAAGATAAAACCTCCAAAGCGATCATAGTCCTCGAGAGCTTGAGATTTAGTAGTGGCACCACCCGGGGCTTGATTGAAATTGGAAGAACGAGAATCGCCATACGAGCCGGGACTCTCAAAGCCACCAATATATATATTCGGATAGGGAGTGGGAGCACTATAGCCACCATAAGGAGTGGAATTTGGATTTTGGTTACCAACGATCCCATTTGGATTAACAAAGCCCCCGTTATACATGCTCGGAATTTGAGGAGTAGGGGCTCCGTAACCTCCATACGAACCGTTTGAACCCAAGAAGCCACTCGACTCAACATGGTTTGCACCATGCCCTCCCATGTTGGATTGACCACAGCCGAATCCACCATTGGCAACGTGGTTTGCACCATGCCCTCCCACGTTGCCAAATCCATTATACATCTCATTCCCAACATGGTTTGCACCATGCCCTCCCATGTTGGGAATGTATCCACCATAGTTATAAGAGCCTTGCATACTAAACAAAAAVGTRAAATAACAAAGAAGCTAAAAACACAATGAAACTACAACCAAATCGAAAGCCTTAACCAAGCCGAGTCGCAACGGCGCCATTTTGTTAGAAGAGTTTTCAGTTAAATCCCCAGCAACGGCGCCATCTTGTTTGATGAGTTTTCGTTTTAAATCCCCGGCAACGGCGCCATTTTGTTAGAAGAGTTTTCGTGGTGTTGAAATGAATCAACGGGTTCATGGCTTGGTATTATCGGAATTCGATTCGTTTGAAGGTTTCAATGTGTTTCGAGCTTTGAAAATAAAAGGAAAATGAAAATAAAGCAAATAAAATAGCTAACTATCCTAGGAATTGAAATTGCAAGTGGGTAGAATGCCTCGTCGTGTGCCTCAAATATAAAATGCAAAGCAATAATGAAAATAAGCAAGAAAATGCAATGTTTCACCGTGTACAAGCATGCAAGCACAAGGTACAACTATGCATAAAATCCTAAATAATAAAAATTAGCAAAAATTGAAAGCATGGATGTAAAGAGCAATGGAAATTAACAAGAAAGTTCAAAACTTTAAGGAAAATAACAAGCAACAAAGAGTAGATCTAAGGTTTAAGCATGAAACAAAGCATAAAAATAAGAATCAAAATAAAGCGTAGGAAAAACTCAAAACCATGACGATCAAGGACCCGATCTATAGCCTAGGTGTGTCACTCAACTAGAATCCATAGTCAATTCACATGTTTCATCATGAAATCAAGTAGCTAAGAGAAAAAGCATAAAATGAAGAACAAAGCATGGAAATGTAGAACAAGCATGGAATTAAAGCATAAAACATGAGATTGAAAGGAAACTTACTTGAATTAAAGGAAAGAGTAGCAAGCTTGAATTAAATTGCATCAAAATAAACAATCCAAAGGAGTATTTGGATTCTTCTTAGGCTTACAAACCCAAGGCCAAGCGTGAAAGTAAATCTAAATCTAGGAAATGAAATTACATCAAAGCTTGAAATTTAATCTAAAACCTAAGAGAGAAAATAGATCTTAAAAACTAGAGAGAGGATTTTTTTTATCCCAAACCCATGCTTGGGTTGGGAGAAAATGAGAGGTCTCCAACAAAAATGAGAGTTGTATCCTATTTATACTAATTTTTATTGAGTTTAAATGGGTCAATTTGGGCTTTTTAGGCCTAATTTCACGAATTTGACCAAAATTGACCCATGTTGACCAAGATGGCTCAAGGTGACTCGGTCTTGGCTCAAGGTGGCTCAGTTTGGGTGTGGTTGATGGGTCCTGGGCGTCCTTGGCTTTCATTAGACGTTGAAGTAGGCTGGCATGTAGGCTTGGAGTGGGGCGCCATTATGGGCAAGCTTGGGCGCAAGAGTGGGCAGCGTTTTAGGCAAGAATGTAGGCGCTGGCTAGGGGAGGAGCTGGGCGTTGCAGTTGGCAAAGCTGGGCGTGAATCTGGGCGAGAATTCAGGCGCTGAAGTAGGCAAGCCTGGGCTCTGGCTGGGGAAGGATCTGGGCGCTGCAGTAGGCAAAGCTGGGCTGCGTTTTGGGCAAGATTTCGGGCACCGAAATGCTTCCTAGAAAGCTGCCTAGGGGTGCTGCTCCTTAGGCGTGAGAATGGGAAAGCCCAGGCGAGGCTAGGCTACCATTCCAGAATGTTTGCCTCCTTTTAAGCTTGCTCTTGGCACCAAATTGGGAATGCAAATAGGCAAGGTTGGGCTTGAATTTTGGTCTCCATGCCTTAGCTTGATTTTAAAATCATTAAGCCACCTATTTAAATGAGAATTTCAATTATTAAAACCCAAGAGTTACACCAAACCTCAAGGTAATTGAACCAATTAACCCATTAAAATATAAAATTAACAAGTCAAGTGAAAAACATCAAAACAAGAAAAACCACATAAAAACTTAATAAAATTCTATTAAGAACTACTAAAATCAACATGAAATTCTAACTAAAAAACTAGGAAAACACAACAATTACATGCAAAACAGGTGTCCGACTTGCCAGGTCGGACCGAGGTAACTCATCCATCAGGGATTGAGCATGACGCTTGTGGACATGTGCAGACCAAGTCCAGCGCGGGGAACAGAAGTATCAGTAAAGGATCCTTCTATTTTGCGAGCAACCGGGCATCGCTGGCTTGTGCGAAATCGTCGCACAAGGCCGTAAGTAGCCAACTAAACCAAGGGGCAGAGAGGTCGAGGACGGTATGGGACATCCCGATAACACTTGAAGCAACTAGGGATGGGAGCAACAGACAGGGACGCGTGCTCCGTCACACCAGTGTCAACCAAGTGCGCACGGGAGTGTCACATCGAGGACGATACAAATGGGGGTGGGGGAGGATGTCACGTCCCGTGACTTACGACTCGGTGGAGCGAGTCATCTGCGCGCTAAGCAGCACGATATCACTCGGAGCGAGGCGCAGAGCGGGTGATGGGCGGCACCGAGGCTTCTTGGCCAAGGCTGCCGAGCAGAGTGGCACGCATGACCTGCGAGGGTACGCGGCGCCAGTAGCCAGGAATGACGCCAAGGCTGTGCGGACCGATGGGCGAGCGGGACGCGGGACAAGACTGCGAGGGAAAGGCGTAGTTGACAGACAGGTGTGCGCGATCGAGACCAGGCCGCAACACACAGTGAGGAGTCGAGACATGAGCGATCAGGAGAGGCGAGCGTGGCACGAGACTCTCCAACTCACTAGGACACTCCGAGCAGGTGCGCACATGTCAAGAGCAAGGAGGAGGCATGGCCCGACCTTTTAGGCCATGATGAGCATTCGTATGGGCGCGGCGGACAGGTTCGTGTGCAGCCAGCAACCAGCGGCGTGGGACAACAGGCAGGCCCATGCCAAAAGACTTTATCAGGACGTACTGGGCCGATCCGTCTTGATGGAGCCATTGTCCATCTGGAGTCTTTCTTGGCAAGAAAATATCTCTATGTATGATACGTTTCCTTGTAGGGACGTCTCCTTGTTAGGTAGGTTACCTTTACGGATGGGTTTCCCATGGGTGTTTATGGGTCGGACGTATTTGGTCTAGTTAGCATCTAGATTAGGGTTTCCCAGCCGAGCGGCGCTTATGGGCCAAAGTGTGTGGGCTTAGATAGAGTAGCTTGAGGAAGGGGAAAGCCAACCCTAACCCTAGCACCATAGTGTTAGTATAAATAGGTTACTCTCCTATTGTAATTATTATCAACGAGTTCTTTCGGAGCAATAATACAACATTATTCTCCCCACTCTTGTTCAAGATCTTTCCTTCCCCTTGTATGTAGTCGATGGCCGCAAAATAAAGGTTGGCTGAAGGGACGTCGACCGACATCGAGGTCGATGCGGCCCTCTCGGCGCCGCACGGGCAAAGTCCGCTATCGGGCGCCTGCCGAAGGCGCCCGCCCGTGACAGTATGCTCCGGTAAAGTTAAAATGGTCTCTAGAATCTCGAGGATCGTATCAACGGTGCCAAGGGCTGCGGAGGAGTTCGAGTGTCCTTATGAGGCTGCTTCCGCATAGGGTTTCGCCGGAGCGGGAACTTGCGGGGCTGTCCGGGCTGTCGGGTCAGAGGTCGGGCCTTGAACACCAGGTGAAGGCTGTTAAGGAATTGGGGAAGGGTTATGGGTTTGTGACAGGACCTGTTGAATTCCAGCAACCCGAGCAGCGGCGGCGACTGCGGCTATTTCTCTCTCTTCGAGAGAAAGTTGAGAAAAAATAAAGGAATTTCTAGGAGCCAAAAACGAACAAGGGGCAACGTCATTATCATCAATTAAAGTCATCTAAGAGTTGGGTTAAGCCCTTTTTCTTCCAAAAAAAATAAAAATTTCATGTGAATAACACTTTTACTAATTTTTTATATATTGCATGAACACATTGATTTGTTAAAAATAATTCCGGATGATTTAATTTAGTTAATAAAAAATTCAATTAAAAGTATTATTAACTAAGTTTACTCATAATTTGTATAGATAATATTTATCCCCTACCATCCAAGGCTATTTTGTTAGTATACCAACTTCAATACTTAGATCGGAGATAAGGTGATGTAAATATAAGGGTGGGTGGGTTTGAGGGAGATATAGGTACATTAAGAAATATCCTTTGTGGGCAGGTGCGCAGTTTGCTTTGTTATATCTTCTAATATTTGTAAGGATAGTTTTTCTTCCTCACAATAATTAATTTAGAAAAAAATCTTAAAGATGAAAATTGAGAACCTACAAAATTTTATAGATCCAAAATATATAAATATATTTAGACCTATTGATAAGGACCAAAATGTCCATACTTAATATTATTTGATATATGTGGGTATTTGTGGTAAGCGACCTCATTTCCTGGAAAGGATATTTCTTTGGAGAGGTGGGCGAGCTTTTTTGTAGAGTAGCAACCTAGAGTATGAGGATGAGTTCTCGTATAGGGTCGCGACCTCTCATGTTTTGTGTTGGGTGCTTGAGCTCGGTTATGGGCTTTATGAATATCAAGCCCACGGGCTCAATGTGAATTATTTATGGAGTCCTGGCGGACTATATGGAGAGAATAACAGGCCCAAGCCTATTATGGTAAGAGATTTATTATTTATGGGAACTTAGCATTAAGGAGGAATCCTAATTCGAAATCGGTTGCGGTGTCATGGTATTTATGGAATTATGGTGAGAGAAGGTACCCCTAGACTGGGTGGCACTTCTCTTGTCTCTATAATAAGAGGTGCATATCTCTCATTATTTTTATCTTGTCTTTATCATACTTTGGGCGTTTTGAACTATAACTTGCTTTTGACTTAAGCATCGGAGGACCTTCGTGGGTTCGAAATCTGACCTGCTTGAAGGTGCTATTTTGTAGGACTGGCTAGGTCGCCAGGGGTATCATTCGGAAGCTTAACAAATCGCTGTGACGTATTTGGAAGCTATTTTAGGTCACTTGTTTTAGATTTGAGGTTAGCACCCCATATTCTTGGTAAACAATTGATTTCGATTTATCAAGTGGCGTCGTCTGTGGAAAAGAGGGACAACGAGTCCTTGAGCGAAAGGCGTGAGAAATCTTGTAGACGAAGCATGAAGGATAGCAACATATTACCCTGAAACTTACACTATGGTTCTGGATCAAACAAGCCAAAGAAGACGAATAGGGTAGCGGGCATCAATGAAGAAGACGCAATAAAAGATGGACAGACACCATCCCAGGTGGAACCAGCAGCTCCAGGTTTGGAGGGCACGCCGTCACCTTCTACAAAGCGGCGTGATGGAAAGCAACTAGCAAAAGATTTGGAGGCAGAGACGCTTGAGGTGGTGGCGTAGAGAGCGATGCATATAGGAACGAAGGAGTGGAAGGAATTACCCAAGCATAAGCCCTGTCAAATTAAAAAGGGATTCTTAGATGGGCTTATGGATTTTGTGCCTCCGGAGAGGCAAGAAAAATTGAGCAAGTACTTAGCTGGCGAGCCGGGTACCCTGAAAGAGAAGGATGAGGGACCTAACAACGAGCAAGAGGAGAGATTGACAACCAGGAGGGCAAAACAGAACGAAAGGTCTCCGTCTAGGAGACCTTCTCGTGGAGGGAAAGGTCGGAGTAAACAAAAATATGGGGAAACTTCCAGTTCTACCTCATCCACAGATTCTCATACTCATAAGCGTAAAGGGAAGGGAGTGAAGGTGAAATGGAGCCATTACCGGCGTAGAGGTCGCCGACATGGCAAGCATACTTGTGAAAGTGGGACCCTGACCTCAGGTACGGATGGTGAATCTCAAGATAAAACCCGTAAGAGCCGTAGCGGGTACAACAAAGGAAAGCATGAGAATGAGGTGGGGCCAGGAAATAAGGCTTTTATAGATATGCAGGTGGCCCTGCTAAAATTACAAAAGCGAGTAGAAGGAGAGAAATTCGATGGAGATGAGGGGCATCTTTTCTTGGACGATATGTTGCAGGTCGCAGTGCCTAAGGGATATAAGGCATTAGAGTTTCAATATCAGGGGGCGACAGATCCAGTCGAGCATTTACAGCTCTTCGAGAATGCAAAGATGTTACACAATTACACGGATGTTGTGGCGTGTCGGGCCTTTGTATCCACTTTGAGAGGAATTGCACAAAACTATTCTGTCAATTGCCACGAGGAAAAATTACCAGTTATCACGTGTTGCGAGCTGATTTCTTAAAACAATTTTCCAGCGTGAGACAGAATGCGAAGACGGAACAGTCGCTCTTTACTATGGTGCAGCGACCTGACGAAACACTGAAGAAATATGTTAATAGATTTACCAGCGCCACCCTGGAGGTACCTATTACCACAGATGAGATGAAGGATGGAACTTTGCACCAGGGATTGAGGAGGGAGGACTTGCGTAAATCCTTGGTCAAGAAAGAGGCGCGTACATACGATGAAGTTTTATAAAGATGCCATAAATATATACAGGTGGAGGAAGCTGAGGAGGAGCATCGGGTACGTTTTGGTAGGGAGGTCGCAGATACATGAGGCAGTATGTCTAGAAGAGAGTTAAGAAGAGAACCAAGAAGAATAGTGCGCGGGCTCTTGAGCCCGAGCTCTGTGGTTAGTAAAATACCGGAAACAAATATGCGAGACTGGAGGAATGTGAATTTTACACCGTTGGCCTACCCGCAAGCAAAGGTGTTCATTATTATGGAACGCTTGATACCCAATGCTATAAAGTGGCCAGAACATCGCACGCCAACTCCTACGCACCCCAAGACTAATTCCTTTTGTTTATTTCACAACAATTATGGGCATTTCGCTGAAAGTTGCAGGCATCTCAGGGAGTAGATAGAAAGACTCATAAAGGCTGGGCATCTGAAGGAAGTGGTTTACAAGGATAGATAACCAAAGGAACAGGGGCGACCTTTGCCTCCACCACCACCGAGGGATTCGCCTCAGGATCAGGTCGCGAGATAACCACAAGAAGGAAATCAGGGACATAATGGCCCACGAAGAAATAAGGGGAGGATAAACATGATCTCGGGCGGACCAACCGATGGGGATTCGAACAATGCACGGAGAAGGCATGTTAAGTCAGCTCGCCTGGGAACATGGGAGGTCGCTAGTATAAACCGGCGATCTCAGATAGAAGGGCCAGTCATTTCTTTTGGCCCTAACAATCGACGCGGGCTGCAGGAAGATCATAATGACGCGCTGGTAATTGAAGCTTAGGCGACGGGGTACGAAGTCAGCAGAATCTTTGTGGATAATGGGAGCTCGGTAAATATAATATATATACAGATTGTCTCGAGCAAATGAAGCTGGAAAACAAGGTGCGACCTGTGAATACGCCCATATATGGGTTTAATGGGGCACAGGTGATTACTGAAGGAGAGCTGACGCTGACAGTGATATTAGGAAAGGATGAGTTGCAAGCAAAGAAAAGTTTGAAATTTTGATACTTCGAGGAAGGTCGTCATATAACGCCATATTAGGTCGACCTTCCCTCAGCGTATTCCAGGCCATAACGCCAACTTATCATATAAGTATCGAGTTTTTGGTGGGAGATAGAGTGGGGGAAGTCATTTTAGAACAGCAGGTCCAGAGATCGTGCTATCATATGACGGTCAGCAGGGGATTAGTTGAGAACAAGCGCTAAAAGGGATGATGATCGGCCAGAATAGAGGTGTTGATCGGTTGGGGGTTAGGCGGTTAACCGCCGGTTATAACCGCATTGACCGGTTATGGTTAATCGTTGACCGGCAGTCATGGTTAAAACTGTAACCGTCAACTAGTTCCCGGCGGTTAGGTTACGGTTAACCAAACCGTTAACCTTAACCTCCGCGGTTAACCGGTGGTTAACCTATTTTTTTAAAAATATTAAAAAATAAAAAAAAATCGCCGGCGGTTTAACCGCCACGGTTAATAGCCATTGATAATCAACGATTGAGATCAACTAGCCATTGAAGATCAATGGCTCAAATTCAAATGAAAATAGCCGTTGGGCGGTTTAACCGTGGTTAACCATTTTAACCGCCACTTAACAACGACTATTTTTTTAATTTTTTTTTTTTGCAAATTTTGACACCTATAAATACCCCACTCTCCAATACCAATCCTCACACCAATTCATCTATACTATTCTTCTTCTTCTCTTATATTTTCAAGCTTAAAGAAGTCACGTTTCTAATTTGTGCAAGAAATAATATTATCAATAATATTCTTATTATTCCTTCCTAATTTCGTTTTACTTAATTCTCTTTTATAATATCACTATGGCAAGTTCTTCCCGTGATGTCAATACCAACACTCCAACCTCTTCTCGTCGAGGTGGAGGTCGAGGTCGAGGATCTCGACGAAAATCTTCGTCCGTCGCCAGAGATTACGTTTCCGATGAGATGATGGCGGAAGAAGTTGAGAACCTATATAATCAAATCAACTTCGACTCGCAATGAACCAATTTTGAAGAGGAATTACCGAGCTCCGATGAAGAAGAACCAGCTGTCGTCAATTTAGATGAGGATGAGGAGGGAGCTGATGATATGCCACCACCTAAATCGAGACCGAGGGAGTTTGTTTCCCCCATCTTTCATTTGCATTTCATAAAAAAAATGATCAACGGTGAATCTCGAGCGCAATGCAATTATTGAAATTCTCATTAAGCCTTCGGTTCTAAAAATAATTGAGGCTACGGGTCACTCAAATATCACATGGAGAAGAAGCATCCCGACAAGTATGGCGTGGAAAGATCTCAAACACAACTAAACTTCTCATCTTCATCTACCGCCGCGTCAGTACCGGCGGCCAAGGTACGAGTTCTTCTAGTTTATTTTAATGTACCGAAAGTGGTCATCGAAAGTTTCTTGCAAAATTTATTTCTGTTATGAGTCTTCCTTTTACTCATGCGAGTTGTAATCATTATTAAAATTATACTAGGGGTGCATTTAATCCATCTAGCACTAGGATTTCACGAAATAAATTGACTCGCGATGTTGAAAAAATGGTCGGTGAGTATAAATTGAATTTGATTTCAATATTTGATAGTTTGCCTCATAGTGTCTCTATATGTTCGGATATTTGGTCGGATTCTTTTAAAAATCATAACTACATGGGAATTACTTGCCATTGGATTGATAATTCTTGGACTTTGCAAAAACGTTTAATTGCATATAGAGAGTTTGATAGTCAGCATATGGCGGTGAATATTTCGCGCAAAATATCCACTGTTTTGTCCGAGTATCATTTAACTAACAAAGTTTTTTCAATTTCATTTTATAATGCCGCCGCTAATACGGCCAGTTTAGAATTGTTAAAAATTACTTGTCAACCCGCTATTGGCGGCAAATTATATCATGATGGATGCATTTGTCATATTTTTAATTTATGTGTTCAAAATGGTTTAACTCTTTTTAAATCTAAAATTCAACCAATTAGGAGTGTTATATCTTATTTAAGAAACCACGATTCGCTTCAAAAAAAAATGGCAAAGATTTTGCAAGGCCAATCAATTGCATCCAAAAAAAAAATTCATTAGATGTGTCAAATCGTTGGAACTCTACATATAAATTGCTTAATGATACTTATGAATATAGAGATGCATTGTGTTCATTTTTTAATAATGAAGATGTCGATTTTGTTTCACAATATGTGGGATGATTGCTATAATATGATCTCTTATTTAAAATCTTTTAACGATGCCACCGTGGCTTTATCCGGTGTTTATTATCCTACCTCCTCAATGTTTGTTGATCATTGTATTCAAATAGTACTTGTTAGTACTTCTTTACTCCATAACTCTGAATTAAGTGAATGTATCGATAGTATGTTGAGTAAATGGGTCAAATATTTTCATTACATTCCTGAAGGTTTTTTGATTGCAAAAATTTTTGACCCGGATTATCGGATGGAGGGTTTACAAAATTTACTTGAAGTTTATTATGATGCATTAGGACTTTTTTTAAAAGTTTCAAATCTTCCAATTCCTAGCCCTCTTAGTGTTGCTCACGAAGAAAACCTATCTTTAGTTCAATTTTTTAAAGATTACAATGAATTTTCAAGTAGTGATGATAATGTGTCCCCTTCCCCTTCCCCCAACATTTCTAATACAGACCCAACGACCCTCGAGGAGCTCTAGTCCCATATATGAGGTTGATCAAAGATACTAAACGAAAACGACAAAGGGCTAGTGCTAGTCGGTCGATGGAATTAGACAGTTATTTAGGGCCTTTTGAACCGACTTCGGTTCCAAAAAAGCCCGATGGTGTTACTAACGATCTTGTGCAGTTTTGGTCGAAATGGGCCAGTGTTTTTACCACTCTCTAGGATTGCCGAGGAGGTTCTTGTCGTTCCAGTTTCAACAGTTTCTGTTGAACAGGCCTTCAGCACGGGAGGCTATATGTTAGATGAGCGTCGGTCTACCTTAACATCCAAAAATCTTAAAAATCAAATGTTGATGAACGATTGGGTGAAAGCCGAATCGCAAGAACAAGAAATGCAATTGGATGAAGGTGAAGAGAGCGACTATTACGATACCACTTCGAGAAGAAACGACAACGACGAATAGGTAAGTAGGTAAGTTAGGTAAGTAAAAGAACTACGTGGACTTTGCTTCCTTTTCGAGGATACGTAGACAATTTAATTCTAATAATAAAAGCTAAAATTTAATTTTAATTTCTAATATTATAATTAAATTCAAGTCCTTTTTTTTAACTTATTTTTTTCAAACAAAAAAAATTCGAACTACTAGGACTTTGATTCCTTTACAAGGATACGTAGGCAAGTTAATTCTAATATTAAAAGTTAAATTTTTAATTTTTAATATTAGAATTAAAATCAAGTCCTTTTTAAAAAAAGAATATTTTTTTAAAACTTTTTACTTAAAAAAATCTTACAATTTAATTTGTAATGTGAATTTGTTGTGTTATTTTCAAATAAATGTCATCATCTTATTAAATTTGGTTGTTTGTGAATATTAGCATTAAATCAAGTCCTTTACATTTATTTGTTTCAAAATAAATAAAAACTTCTTACTTCAAAAATTCAAAATTTATTTATCTAATTTTAATTCCATTTAAGTTTCAATTCTTCAATTTTTATTTAAATTTCTAAATTTAATTTACAAAAAAAAATTATAAAAACCGGCGGTTAACCGCCCGGTTCGGTTAACCAGATTAACCGTAACCTTAACCTGTTCTCAACCGGTTAGGTTACAGTTAAACCAAAACCGGTTAACCTAATCGCCGGTTATTAACCACAGGTTAATTAACCGGCCGGTTAATAACCGGATTAACACGTCTAGGCCAGAAGGAGTACTTAATGCAAAAAATATAAAGGATCAGGAAAATTCCGTTCTACCAAATGAAGAATTAATGGAAATCTCGTTAGAAGAAGGTCACCCAGAGTATACTACGAGGGTGGGAACCTTAATGCCTGATACATTGAGAGACGAGCTAGTAAAGCTATTAAGGGAATTTCGAGATGTATTTGCCTCTGGGGATGGAGAGCTAACTAGAGTATCTCCTGAGGTCACACAACATCATTTAAATGCGGACCCGTAGGCGAGGTCAGTAAAGCAGAAGAGGAGACTTTTCGGGCCGAAGCTGGATAAGATAATCGAAGAGGAAGTGAAGAAATTGTTGAAAGCTGGCCACATAAGAGAAATTCAATTTCCGGAATACTTGTCTAACGTTGTAATGGTACCAAAGCCGGGAAAGAAGTGGAGGATGTGTGTAGATTTTCGCGATCTGAATAAAGCTTGGCCAAAGGATCATTATCCTTTACCACAAATTGATCACCTAGTGGATTTAACTTCAGGATGTGAGCTGTTGAGTATGATGGACGCTTCACAGGGGTATCAACAAATACCCCTTGCAAAGGAGGATCAACCCAAGGTGAGTTTCATTACTTCTACATGCACGTATTGTTTCGTGTCCATGCCGTTTGGGTTGAAGAACGCAGGAGCGGCCTATCAGAGATTGGTGGATCGGATGTTCAAAGACTTGTTTGTGTCCACTATGGAAGTCTACGTTGATGATATGATGGTCAAAAGCAAGAAGGCCAAATCCCATGTGGAGGATTTAAGAAAAACATTTGTTATACTGAGGCAGTTTGGGATGAAGCTTAATCCAAAAAAGTGTGCGTTTGGTGTACGATCTGGAAAGTTTTTGGGGTACATGTTGATGGAAAGAGGGATTGAAGTTAATCCAGAAAAAGAGCGAGATGTTTTAGAGATGTCACACCCTCGGATAGTACGCAATGTACAGGTACTTACAGGTCGCATTGCGGGGCTTAGTCATTTTATTTCAAGGTCGGCGGAAAGGGGTGTCCCATTTTTTAGGGCACTTCGAAAGCGATCCAATTTTGAGTGGACGAAAGAAGTTGCGGATGCGTTTGAAGATCTAAAGAAGTACTTGGCTGAGATACCACTGTTGACTAAGCCAACACCTGGAGAGGACCTGATCTTATACATATTGGTGGGGGAGGTCGCAGTGAGTTCGGTGTTGATCAGAGAAGATGGGGGCATGCAAAGTCCTATTTATTACATTAGCAGGATGTTACGAGGGGCTGAGTTGAAATATTCCGAGCTGGAGAAAGGAGGTTTTACGTTGATTTGTATAACAAGTAAATTGAGGCCGTACTTTTTGTGCCACAGGGTGAAGGTGCGTACTAATTTATCTCTTAAGCAGGTTTTGAGTAATCTAAATGTATCTGGGAGATTGGTGAAGTGGGCTGTGGAGCTGAGCGAGTACGACGTGAAGTATGAAGCAAGGGTATCTATCAAAGCGCAGGTGTTGGCAGATTCTTTGCAAGAGATGGTACGCCCATCCGACGCGGGCGAGGGAGTAAAAGCATGGACACTATACACTGACGGTTCAACTATGGTGTCAGGAGCAGGTATGGTTATTGTGTTAACAAGCCCAGAAGGAGAAGATTTGGAGTTCGCGATCAAGTTGGGGTATAAAGCATCCAATAATGAAGCTGAGTACGAGGCTGTGCTGCATGGTATCAAAATGGCAGGCGATCTGGGAGCAAGGAAGGTATGGGCATACACAGACTCTCAGATGATAGCTCATCAGTTCGATTGTTCTTTTGAAGCTGAGGAAGAGCGGATGGCAGTTTATTTGAGTAAATTGAATGAAGAAGCAGCACGTTTTGAAGAGTTTAAGCTGGAACATTTACCGCGAGCTGAGAACACTCGGGCTGATCTGCTCGCTCGGATAGCAGGAGAGTTGGGGAATTATGATACTCGAAAAATCAAACTGATGGAATTGAGTCATAGTAGTGTGGAAGAAGGGAAGGAGGCCATGGAGCTCGAAGATAAGGATGATTGGCGTACACCTATATGGGATGTCCTTGTTAAAGAAAAGGAGGGCACAGAGAGATTGACGACGAAGGAGACCAGAACAGTAGATCGCTTTTGTGTGATAAATGAGGAATTGTAGAAGAGGTCGTGTTTTGGACCTTTTCTGAAATGTTTGGCAACGGAGCAAGGATTGGAAGTGCTGAAGAAGATACATGAAGGATATTGTGCCGATCATACGAAGGGAAAGGCGTTGGTTGGCATAACATTGCGGGCTGGCTTCTTTTGGCCAGGAATGAAAAGTATGGCAACCGATCTCGTGAGAACGTGTAAGAAGTGCCAGATGCATACTCCGGTTATTCACATACCGACTGAGGAGATGATGGTTATTTGCTCGCCGTGCCCATTTGCGCAGTGGGGGATTGATATTGTGCGTCCTTTTCCAAAGACCCCGGGCAATAAGGAGTATTTGGTGGTAGCAATTGATTCTTTTACGAAATGGGTGGAGGCCGAAGCAGTTACGGGTATAAGCGAGCAACATATGAAGGATTTATCTTTAATAATATATTTTACAGGTTTTGCATGCCGCGAGTGTTAGTGTCCGATAATGGAACCCAATTTAATGGGAGAAAAATTCAAAATTGGTGCAAAGAGATGGGGATGAGGCAGCGCTTTGCTTCTGTGGCGCATCCTCAAACTAATGGGCATGTGGAAGTTACTAATCGTATAATTGTGTAGGGACTCAAGTTGCGACTATAAAAGACAAGGGGACTCTAGGAAGAAGAGCTCGCCTCGGTCCTATGGGCTTATCCAACAACTCCCCGAACCTCCACGGGGGAGTCGCCATTTAGTTTGGTTTATGGGATGGATGCGGTTATTCCGGCGGAGATAGTAGGAGGATCGCAGCGTTTGACCACATTTAATGTAGAGGAGAACGAGAGGTTAGCTCGGGGAGCAATTGAGACGATTGAGGAAGTACGGGATAGGGCTGCAGCTTGGGTGGAGCACTATAAACAAAGGATACAAGCTGCTTTTAACAAAAGGGTCAAGCGTCGCTATTTTCAAGTCGGCGACTTGGTATGGAGCCGAGATGATGCGTTACGGATGACTAGGAAATGGGAACCAAACTGGGTTGGACCATTCAAGGTGGTAAAAGTGTTGCAAGGAGGAGCGTATATACTTGAAGATGCAGGTGGAAAACTCCTACCTAGAAGCTGGAATGTGTGTCATTTGAAGAAATATTATGCCTAGAGGGCGGTTGTGGCGGGAGAAGGTAACTCCGGACCGGAGGGCACTTCTCCTGTATGGAGTTTGTGTTTTGGAATTTTGTGTTTTTATGGCGGGAGAAGGTAACTTCGGGCCAGAGGTCACTTCTCCCGTATGGAGTTTGTGTTTTGGAAGTTTGTGTTTTTGTGGCGGGAGAAGGTAACTCCAGACCGAAGGGCACTTCTCCCGTATGGAGTTTGTGTTTTTGTGGCGGGAGAAGGTAACTCCGGATTGGAGGGCACTTCTCCCGTATGGAGTTTGTGTTTTGAAAGCTTGTGTTTTTTTGGTGGGAGAAGGTAATCCCGGACCGGGGGGCACTTCTCTCATATAGAGTTTGTGTTTTGGAAGTTTGTTTTTTTTTTGCAATAAATAAAGTTTTGGCGAGCTATATGATGATCTTATAGGGTTGAAGTAGTTATGATTTTTTACTTATGTTTGGGAGGGATATTTTTGATTTACATATCTTTCTCATGCTCTTGTGTTATAGATGATTGTTTTGATGTGAGCTAATATATTCTGTATGCTAGTTGATTGGATTGTTTATAAGTTATGGTTTGACTGTTTTTAGGATCTTGCAATCTCATGGGGCGAAGTGTGATTGGTTGTAATTTCACGCGACCTATGTTAGCTTATGGGTTTATTTCATACATGGACTATGGTTTGATTTTTACATAAGTCTTAACTGCAGGATCGTAAATGTTTAGAATCTATGAGCTATGCAGATATTGCATAAAAGGTAAGTATTTACAAAAGTAAGAAAATTTTCATACATGTTATGAGCATAAATATAAGTTTTTCAGACAGTTTTTTTGGAAGATGGAGTTGGAAGGTTTTCGGCGGTTCTCGTACTTGATTCTGATGGGGGAACCAGGTCTTCCAGAGGCGTCTCTAGTTTGGAGGATAGTCCGGTAGACAGGATAGCTCGACTCTGGCACGATAGCCACCACTTCGCATCAATTGGCTATTTCCAATCCCTTTGAAGATGCTGAAGGGAGTTAGCTTATTGATGATGGCCGGAACGTCGGGGTTGTAAGTGACATTCAGTGCTGCGACCTGCTCTTTGATTATTCCAGCAGCTGTGAAAAGCCATTCTTGGGCACCAGCAGCCATCGTACCAAAGTATATGGAGGACTTCTCGTATGCCTCCACTATTTCCTCCCGGTAGGCGCCAATGAACTTCTTGCTGGCCTCGCTTGTAAGAAAGGTCCGTCAACCTTCATCCACGCCCTGCTCATGAACTGCCTGATTTTGTTCTTGGAGCTTCTGATTTTGCAGTTTGAGCTCTCCAGCCTGTTTCTGTACAACCTTGAGCTTGTTACCCGTGCGAGCTGCCTCGTCCTCTAGGCTGTTCACCTGGCTCTTCAGGATCAGTATTTCTTCCTCGCGAGCCTTCAACAGTTTGATCGCACCATCCAGCTCTTCTTGTGTTAACGATAGCTGTCGCGTTTGTTGTTCAGTTTATGCAGTCAGCTTGTCGCATGTTTTTTGGAGTTCGATCTCCGTTGATAGAGCCAGTAACTCCTCGAAAAGTTTTGAAACCAGGGGACTCAGCTGCACCATAACATCTTATAAGAATTTGCAAGTGTAGAATGTATTAGAGGAAAGGGTTTTTCAGAGTTTACCTATTTGGTTATGCGTTCATTGAGGAAGGCCTGGATCTCCTTGGCGTTATCACACTGAGCCAATCCTTTGCTCAGGTCAGGCGAGTTGGCGGAGGTTGCAGCATAAGTCTTGCGGAGGCGGTGACATTTTTGCTCAGGAGGACTAGGACTCTTAGCAGCTGGTTTCAAGGGGCGTTTCCCCTTGGCCTTTTGAGATCTCTTTACCAGCTGAATCTCCTCCACGTCGTCATCTTTCGCTCCGATTCTGAAAGCCTGATTCAGTGCCTCATCTATGTCGACTGGAGAAGGTACTGGGGCGACGACGGGCTTTGGAGTAGGCTGTTCCTTGACTCCCTTAGAGCGTGACACAGCACAACTATTGATTAACACAACTGCAGTGGAAAAAAGGGGTGTTATTATTCAGTTTTGACAGAGGGGAATGATGTAGAATTATAAAGACTTGGGAAACCGACCAAACTCAGACTCGGTAAGGGCAAGATCTGGTTTGACTAGGCAAGAGTTGATTCCCACATATCAGAACACATCAGATCGGCTGGTAAGCAGCACCACGTAAAATGGGCGCTTGCTCCATTCCGCGACCTGATCAGAGTATTTTTTATATAGAGTGGGAAGATATTTGGGCTGGGAGTAGTGGATTGTTTCGGAGTATGGTATTGTAGCTCGGTTATGAAAGGCCATTCCTCGGTGTTGTGTATAAAGAAAAAATTTCTCTTCCACTCGGGCACTTTATTTGGAGGATTCACTAAGAAGCGGGCTTTTCCAGTGCGAGTAGGAGGTATAAGGAATGGCTCTGGTATTTTATTTGAAAACAAAAATGGAAAATATCTGGGTCGGGCTGCGTCTTGTAATATTTACATAATATTATATAGCTCGCTAGGTATTTCATGGAGTTAGGGGTCAGTTGTAAGAGGGGTATTTTTTACTAGAGGGAGGTTTTGATATAAAAAGGATGTGGGGAAAATCTAAGGCATGTCCTAAATAGTGCGTCAAAGAAGGTAATATGGTCTGGGAAAGGTTTCATGGGGTCTAGGTGAAGGATGTCGGGCAGGACCATTTTCGCGGTCTTGGGAAGGTTAAGGATTTGTTTAAATTCTTCTAGTTTCTCTGGGTCGGGGAGTAACCAGTAATTATCTTTAATTTCTATGGTTGAGAGAGATGAGGACGGTAGGTCGAAAGCATTTATGGAGAGATCTATACTTACCGGGTTTTCCATAAAATGCTCGCAAGATGGTGGGTTGCTGAGTTTTTACAAAGGAACACCCTCTGTAATGTTTCCAAGGGTTAAAGAGGCAGGGGAAAGATCTTTAAGAATGTTTTCAAGAGCTTGAGCCTCTGTGTAGGCTCCGATTTTAGCTTCTAACTCCTACCAACGGGTATCCCTTTCTGGCTCGTCATGAAGGCCGGAGGGGGGAGAGATGGGGGTTGTTTTCGTCTTCTCCTAAAGATGTATGGGTTCTCGMTAGTGTTTGAATCGGGGTAGAGGCTCGAATACTGGGAGTTGGGGTTAGAGAATGATGATTCACCATTAATTAAGAAGTACAGGGGGAGGGGAACATCGCAAAATTAAAACAACTCAGCAGGTGCATTACATTTAAGGCTGCGAAATTAAAATTATTGAAAGGATGAAGGATCTGGGGGACTTACACATTTTCGGAGTACTGGAAGTTGGTGCAGAGTGGTGCACTGTTGATAAATTTCTAAAAACCTTCCGGTTGGCGAGCTTTTTTGCAAACCTAGTATGGTGGATTTTCGCTTAGAATCTCTGAAAAGTGACAAATGGGGAAGGTGAAGTGGTTTTTGTGTGTTGGGCGGCGAGAAAGCTGATGGGACAGATTGGAGCGGGAGTTGGTAGGGTTTCTTTGGTAATGTCCCACTGGGTTTATTATACTACGTGAAAAGGGGGGAGTGACATGTGCCCAACACGGTGTCAGGTTGCATTTAATGAATCTTAAAAGAGATGGGATGGGTAGAGGAAGTCGTGTTTTGACTTTTGGGGCTGTTTATGATTACGATTTTGAAACTGTTGAGTCCGAGTGTAACTACAAGTCGTGGTAAGGGATTTATTATTTTAGGTCGTCAAAAGTGGAGTTTGGGTATTTGACATGGGGACTTATAGATCTTTTCTTCCGAAGGGAGTATTCATCTTGGAGGATGAGCGAGATCGGTAAGCTTGTCTATTTGGAGATCACGGGCTTACCTGGTGAATTTTTATGGGATGATTGATATTAAAGCTCGGTATATCAGGCTGGATGATTCTAAAGTATGGCTTGGTAGAGTGGTGAGGTGATTTGTGCGTGTTGTGTGTTTTATTTGTTAATGATTGCTCTTTTAACGTTCTATTTTACATGTCCTACCTGATTTCGTGCCTCAATCAGCTAGAACATGGCGGACTAGCTGATACGGACAAAAATTTCCATACGTGATATTATTTGATATATGTGGGTATTTGTGGTAAGCTAACTCATTTCCTGGAAAGGGTATTTCTTTGGAGAGATGGGCGAGCTTGTTTGTATAGTAGCGACCTGGAGTATGAGGATGAGTTCTCATATAGGGTCGCGACCTGTCACGTTTTGTGTTGGGTGCTTGATCTCGGTTATGGGCTTTATGAATATCAAGCCCACGGGCTTAATGTGAATGGTTTATGGAGTCCTGGCGGACTATATGGAGAGAATAATAGGCCCAGACCTATTATGGTAAGAGATTTATTATTTATGGGAACTTAACATAAATGAGGAATCTTAATTCTAAGTCGGTTGCTGTGTTATGGTATTTATGGAATTATGGTGAGAGAAGGTAACCCTATATACCGGGGGGCACTTTTCTTGTCTTTATAAAAGGGGGTGCATATCTCTCATTATTTTTATCTTGTCTTTATCATAATTTGGGCGTTTTGAACTACCACTTGCTTTTGACTTAAGTATTGGAGGACTTTCGCGGGTTCCAAATCCGACCCGCTTGAAGGAGCTGTTTTGCAGGACCGACTAGGTCGCCAAGAGTATCATTCGGAAGCTTAACAAATCGCTGGAACGTATTCGGAAGCTGTTTCACGTCATTGATTTCAAATTTGAGGTTAGTACACCATATTTTTAGTAACTATTGCGTTTTGAATTATCACCTGTTGATCCAGTAATATTATCAAAACGAAAGCATCTAACAAATCACGTTTGGAATTTGCCAGTAATTTTTCCGTAATGGATCATCTTTAACTCATGCATAAAATGCCCATAATGAAAACAACTTAGTCAATGAATAAAATAATTGAAAAACTACCACGAAAGTAAAAATATCCCAAAACGGGAGTAAAAAGCTCCAACAAGTTGAAATAAAATAAAATCTAAAATATGACGAAAAATATAATATAGGGACTTGCTATTCACACATAATGTTTTATTAAGTATATATACATCGTTGACATGATCATAAGGCATGACCATGATCGTGTCATCTTTTCTAATACGGTTATTGGTACGATCGTAATCATGCAAACTATCATGCATTATTTTCGTGTAATTGTTTAAAGAGTGTTTATATTTAATGTAAACATTTGTGTTAGGTCAGATTGACAGGTCATGATACGTTAGACCATTTGATTCGATATTATAATGTGTTGGTGATTGTACTATAATATATTGATTTTTAATCGAAAGTATTAAATTTCATTATATCTGTCTCGTGCTATGATGTATTGGTTTTTATACTAGGAGGTAGTGGTACTATGATGTATCTCTTTTTTCACTATAATGTATTGAATTTTGTAATATGATGTATTGATATGAAATTTTGGCCTAACGGATAATTCGTTAGTTCGACTTGACAAGAGTGTTGCCCATATTAAAATATTGTTTGTGAATATCTAGACCTTAAAACAAATAAGAAATTATGTTTCGTCATCTTCCTACGTGAAGACGAGGGATGAGGAAGACACATGGGATATCTTTTATTTTTTGAAGGGTTTTAAATTTGAGAGTGAATATAAAAAAGTTACTCTTCAAAATTACTAAAATATAATAATAAATACTCGATCCGTCCCAAATAAGATTATGACTATTTCATAGAATATAAATATATTTGTTAATATAATTAAACTAATGCATTTTCATATATGCCCCTTTGATTAATTAATTGTTTATCAATCTTCTACTCAATTTTCGTAAAACTCATATTAGATAAATGAAGTTATGTGATTTTAATATAATTTTTTACGTAAGGGCTAAGGGCCGAAAATACAGAAAAGTCACTAGTGCAGAAACAACTTTCCAAAAAGCCTGTTTCTACAAATTAAGAACGCCCTACTGATGCGTTGTGTATGGAACTGTTCTTAAAAGTCTGACAATCTAGAATGCCCTGCTGAGGCGTTCTAGAATTTCAGACTTTCTAGAGAGAAAATTTAGCCGTTCTAGAAAGTCATTTTTACCGATTTCTCCGTTCTGGAAAATAACTTTCCAAAACGCCTCTAAAAACAGGCGTTCTGGAAAGTATACTTTCGAGAACGTCTCTATAAACAGGCGTTCTGGAAAGTATACTTTCCAAAACGTCTCGAAAAAACAGACGTTCTCGAAAGTATACTTTTCAGAACATGTTTTTGAATAACCGTTCTATAAAGTAGTAAAAAAAAAAAAATGAAAGTAGGTGCTAACAAATACATCAAATTTCATTCCACATTCACTTTTTCAGGCCTGCTCATATATTACAATTTTATTACCTATTTAATTCACAAAACACATTTCATTTATATAATCCCAAGATCAAAAAACACATGTCATTAATCACAATAATACACAATTACCATAATATATCAATACAAACAACATAAGGGAACAACATAAATAATGAAGGGAAAAAATCAATGGATAATAGGAAATATATAGGAAAAAATGGAACCAAAAATTACACATGTAGCGAGCTTTTGCTGTTAATATATTGTTTAAGTTAAACCAAACAAAAATGCACAAAAATGCCATGGCCTGTAGTCCACAATATAACTAACAAATATTATATTTTCGAAGATAAACATGAATGTTACCACAATTAGTTCCAAGAACATAAAGATTTTCCAGATTCAAATGATGCTCCACTAATCTTAGAGCTGCACTTCAAGAAATGATTCTGCATTAAGATAGTACAAGTCACATTTGGGCAATTAAATGAACAACGTATAACCAAGATAGTACAATCAAGATACCTTGCACTTGGCAGCCAAAAGCAAAGAAAAGAAGATGTTTCACACCAGTAGCCTTATAATGGAAAGTGACGGTTTACTCCACTACACAAATAGTTTTTAACCATGCTGCCTTTTAACTTTAATGCTTTAAATAAATCCACTGGAATCAACAAACGACGACTAAATAAACTTAAGAGCAAGCAAGTAAGCAATACCTGTACATGTAAATATCTTTTCCCTGAAAGTAATTTTAGGGGATTTTGATGAGCTATAATCTTCCATCACAGCTTTTTTTTCTCTAGCAATCACTTATCTGTATTTAAAAAAATTAAATTTATATTTCACAGTTAAAAATAAAAAAGTTTTAACACACACACAGTGTGCGAGGGTGTACATACCTAAAATTAGAAAAATCACCACCACCTTCAAGCTCTATAAATCCAGAAAAATTACACTTCAGTCCATACAAGAATCAAACTAAATTACGAAACTTTTTCAACAAATCACTTAGAAAGATATGCAATAAAAAGCCAAGAAAAGGGTGAAAGAGAAGAAAAGAAAGGTAAAAAAAATAAATAAAATTTTACAACTTTTTTCCCCGATTTTCTCACAAATATTCCCTAATATTTCCTCTCAGAACCGATATATCGGCAGCCCCAATAGTCATCATCAGTACGAGACAATCATTATGTCTCATTTTTCTTAAAATTTTGGCATATATCGGTAGAAGGGTTTTAGTGGTGTTGAAATATATCAACGGGTTTATGACTTGGTATTATTGGAATTCGATTCCATTGAAGGATTCAATGTGTTTTTAACTTTGAAAAGTAAAGGAAAATGAAAATAAAGCAATTAAACTTGTTTATGTTAAGAGTAACACAACGAATATAAAACAAATAAATAACAGGAGAACAACAATCAGATAGCAGAAAACGAGTAGGAAAAAGTGCTTAACTTTTATTCCCAAGAAATCAGATCGGATCGGCCTTGGCCGGTTCCTTTTACAAGTGCTCGATATCAGATTACAAGCTCTCTCTCTCTAAAGCTCTCTATATTTCTCTCTCTCTTGGAGAGGCTATTTATATGTTTCCCTTGAAACTCTAATTACACATCTGGCACTCTCCTATTGGTCCTCTAAGATCTCTGCTCACGTGTCCACCGGCTTGATGCCGACCTCAGGAATTACCCACCGACTCAAAACCGAGCTCAGGCTTTCTCCACGGACTTGATCTAACCTCAACCGTTATTCTTCGCAAATCGAATCTGGAGACGTCAACCTGACTCCCCAGTTCGGAAAACTGAGGTCATCGACTGGTCGAAGGGGAAATGGCTTAGGCAGCGCACCCCTCAGAAGGACTTGCCCTGCTCGGCACCTTCCTGGTCGTCACCCCCGAGCATAAATACTCGATGTAGCACGGACCGCCTGGCGTTCCCAGGAGCGGTCCTGCTCGGCAGGGTGCCGAGCTCAATCTACTCGGTGCTTCTCTGCTCGGCACCCCCGGGCGGGAGTACTCGGTAGGCAGTGTAGAGCGCCTGGTATCCCCAGGCGGGACACTGCTCGGCAGGGTGGCCGAGCTCAATCTGCTCGGCACCTCTCTGCTCGGCATGGATTTTGCAGGACTCGACGGACTGCGCTGGTCTGCTCAGCAAAGCCCTAATCGATGGTCCTGCTTGGCACTCGCCAAGCCCTGCTCGGTGGTCCTACTCGGCGCTCTGCTCGGTGAGACACTATTCGGCGATCCTGCTCGACGGAGTCCTGCTCGGCACTCTCCAAGCCCTGCTCGGTGGTCCTACTCAACGCTCTGCTCGGCGAGACCCTGTTCGGCGATCCTGCTCGGCGGAGTCCTGCTCGGCACTCTACTCGGTATCATCTTTATAGGACTCAGTGGACTGCGTTGGTCTGCTCGACAAGACCTTGCTCGGCGGCCTTGCTCGGCAGGTGTGTGCCTGACACCGCGCGGATGTGTTCGGAAGGTCATTGCGCCGGGTGCTCCAGCTCGGCAGGTCTGTGCCCGACACCGCGCGGATGTGTTCGGAAGGTCATTGCGCCGGGTGCTCCAGCTCGGCAGGTCTGTGCCCGACACTCCGCGGATGTGCTCGGCTTGGTTCGGCACTTGTCTCCATGGCGATATCGACCATAAATAAAACTAACTAAACTAAGCTAAGAGATGAAATTGCATATTGGTCGGATGCCTCGTCGTATGCCTCAATATGTAAATGCAAGCAAGTAATGCAAATAAGCAAGAAAAAGCATTGTTTCACCTAGTGCAAGCATGCATGCACAAGGTACAAGTATGCATAAAATCCTAAATAATACAAATTAGAAAAAATTGAAAGCATGGATAGAAAGAGCAATGAAAGTTGACATGAAAGTTTAAAAATTTAAGGAAAATAACAAGCAACAAAGAGTAGATCTAAGATTTAACCTAAAACTATGCATGAAAATAAAATTGCAAATAAAGAAAGACGATCCAAGACCCGATCTATGATCTAAATGTGTCACTCATCTAGATTCCATAGCCAATTCTTAAGATCTAACATGAATTGAAGGTGCTAACACAAAAATCATAAAATGAAGAACAAAGCATGGAAATGAAGAACAAAGCACGTAAATAAAGCATAAAACATGAAATTGAAAGGATACTTACTTGAGTTGAGAAATGAAACAAAGCTTGAATGTAATTGCATCAAAAGTAACAATCCAAAGGAGTATTTGGATTCTTCTTAGGCTCACAAACCCAAAGAGGTGCTTGAAATTAAATCTAATCTAGGAAAAGAAATTACATTAAAATTTGAAATTAAATCTAAAACCTAAGAAATAGAAAATAGATCTTAAAAACTAGAGAGAGGATTTTTAATCCCAAACCCATGCTTGGGTTGGGAGAAAATAAGAGGTCCCTTAACAAAAATGAGAGAAGTCTCCTATTTATATTACATTTAATTGGGTTTTAATGGGCCAAATTAGCCTTAGAGGCTTGAAATTCCCGGGTTTGACCAAGTTTGACCCGGAGGCACCTTCCTAGACCCTTGGCTAGCTTTTTAGCACTTTTTGGCTTGATTTGGCTCGAGATAGCTCGACCATGGCTCGAGGTGGCTCAGCCATGGCCGAGCATGGGTGCTGCTGGAGGCAGGTGGCTGGCATCTGGGGCCTGGGCTTGGGCGCTGGGGCCTAAGCGTGGGCGCTGGGCCTTAGCGCGGGCAGGTTGGCGAGGCATGGCGACGCCTGGCGAGGGTTGGCAAGAGGCATGGCGAGCGGATGGCGTGCAGGGTCGAGACATGGCGAGCGGCGACGAGAGCCGGCGAGAGCTGCGCGCGCGCTATGCGCGACCTGTGCCGATCACTCTCGGAAACTTGCGAGCGCTGCTCGGACTGGGTAACCCAGTGTCGGCAACGCTACCCAGTGTGGCAGTTCTGGCACGAATTTTGGCGAGGCTAGGCGAGGGGCGGTGAGGCTAGGCCACCATTCAAGAATGTTAGACATTTCTTGAGCCTCTTCTTGGCTTGAGTTTTGGTCCTCAATGCCTTAGATTATAAAATAGGAATTTGAACATAAAAACCCAAGAATTCCACCAATCCTTGAACTAATTGAATCCATTAAACTAAATTAAACATAAAATCAAAAGAAGAACACAAAAGCCCTAAAATAAGAAAAATAACCTAGAAAACAAAGCTAAACGACTCAAGAACCACTAAAAATAATATAAAACCCTAATTAAGAATACGAGAAAAACACAACCATTACATGTAAAACAACTACCCCACATTTATCGGTTTGTTCGTCCTCGAAGAACGAAAATAATCGAGAATGTAAATGCAACGAACATTATGCGAAAAGAAAAATTCTTGTGCTTATCCTTATTAATATGATAGGATTATCAACATAGACTCGTTATCGTCAAGCATTGCTCGTATTACTCTTTCTCAAATGTAATCCAAATCGATGGCTTCCTCTCAAAGGATATTTTGAGGGTTTTCGCTCAATTCGATCAAGTGTATATAGGACGTGATTACAGTCAAGTCGGTTAATACATGCACCTTGTCAAGATTTCACAAATCGGATGCTCAAAACTGCTCATAGTACATGATCAAATAAGAATTGAAAGAGGTCTTTATTATGGGTTGTAATGTTGGCTCTTTGGTAAGGTATGGAACATTTGGATATAGTGGCTAACACACGATCAAATGGGATCAATAACACACAAAATCCTAATTTCTAAAACCCGAAGCTTATAATCGCTTCACCTTTCCCCATTTGCCAAACTTTCATTCGAAACCCTTTCGTTCACTCACACGCTTTTCTGACTTTTATTTCACAACACTTAGAAGCTTTATGAATTTTCTTCTTTTTACTAGAATTAGACTTTAAATTAGGCTTTACACTTGAACGCACGCTTTATCACTTTTCGTGATTTATGTTGGAGTATTATTTTTCTTCTCCTCCTTTTTTTCTCTCTTTTTTTTTTTTGTATAAGCAACTTAAAACCCAAATTCCACAATTAATTTCCCTCACATTTCTTGTCGACTAATCAACACTCTTACCTCACAACTCATGAAGATACAAGAGCTAAAATCGAGCTCGGCTAACAAGAAATGGGATAAAGGCTCAAGGGGGCTCATTTGGGATTTTTATGTAGCGTATATATATGGATATGGCCGGAACAAGGGTGATATATGTGCCTCAAGGTCACTTTCGAATTCAATCATGTACGAGCAAAATCAAAATTCCTCAATGCAATTTCCATAAAAATGCAAGCAAGCCGATAAATCACACAAGGCTACTCACTAGTTTGCACCGAATTTAGGAGCAAAATCAAAAGAGATTTTAGAGCTTTGCAATCTTTTCACGAGTAATGTGTATTATATATATATATATATATATATATATATATATATATATATATATATATATATATATATATATAGGCGGTTTTTTGGACAAAGCACAAAAATTCAAACCCTCACACAAGAGGCCATTAACATGTAAAAACCCGACAAATAAACTATTCAAACTTCCAAGCAAGTGGAGTTGTTCAACAATATAATAACGACTCTAAAGACACAAAAATCAACTCAACCATATAAATGCGCAAATAGTAAGCGTTACTTCGCCAAGGATGCGTCACTTCGCCAAGGCTCGAGTTAAGAACCACAAGTCATGCTTGAGAAAAACCGGGACCCTAACCACCTACCCACTCCACACTTAAGCCATGCATTACCATCATGTTGAATGAAAAACCAAGTAAAAGGAGGGGGAATAGAAACTTCCTTAACCGAGCGAGTTTTGGTCGAGCTCGGTGGGGTCCACCTAGGCATCTAAGCAATCCAAGCAAAAATCGAGCATGGCTAGTATCTCCCGGCTTCATGAACGCTACTCACTTATCCAATAACCCTAGGTCGAAGTCGGAAAACAACACATTATACAAGAAAGTCACACGAAATAAAAAACTCAAGAAAATATGTACACGAATCTCACAAAATATTTTTTTGTTTTTCAAAATTTCGAATGTTTTTGGATTTTCATATTAAGAATAAAGAAAAAAAATAAAGAAATAAATGAGAAGAAATTGGGTTGCCTCCCAAGAAGCACTTGTATTACGTCATTAGCTCGATATACTCCCTTTTGCTCAAGGTGGAAAGATAACAGGAGGGTCCACCAATATAATCTCCTCCTTGTCGGGAGGATCCACTCTTTGGAACGTCTTTAGCGCATTGCATAGCTCAAATAGGATCCGCCAAAAAGAAAAAGTTCCAAGTGGGCAAATGAAACTCGTCTCGGCTAGGTTTTAGGGTGGAATGGTGGTTTTGAAGTGCCCCGAAAACTCATCTAGAAAGCAAAAGGAATATTGGCCAGCTAGCTTATTCAACCTTTTATCAAAAAATGGGGGAGGGAAATGATCTCTCTTGGTAAACACATTTAACTTCTTACAATCGATCAATGTCCTCCAACCCGTTGAAGCCCTCGTGGCCAACAACCCTCCTTTTTCATCCTCAAGAATGAGCAATCCGCTCGTCTTGGGCACCAAGTTAATGGGCTTCACCCACTCGCTTTTAGAAATCACAAACATCAAGCCCTCTAACAACAACCTCCAATTCCCGGCTCTCACCATTTCATCAAGAATCAAATTCAAAGGGATAACTCTCTCAACCGCTCCCGGTTTCCACCCAATCGCACTCTTAAGAACTTTAATCACTTCATCCGACCACTCCTCTTCACTTCGATTCGAGTTTTCCAAGATGGTAATCGACTTCCTCTCCTCTTCCTCCTCAAGATAATCATCAAGTTTTCCCATCTTATCATCAAATATCTCCACCCCAAGAAAATATTCAAACTCCTCGATGGAATCGACTCCCAACCCATCATCAACAATCTCCACCCCAAGAAAATCTTCAAATTTTCAAATCTTAGCATCACTAACCTCCACCTCCCCCTCTAAAAAGTCGTCGTTGCCCTCAACGACACATTGAGAATCATCTTACCACAAAAATGGGGCACAGAGAGGCACAACGGACTAATCATTAAGAACAAGGGGCTCATTCTCACAACATCCCTCAATATCGACGTCCGGGCAAACCTCCTCCTCAAGGATCCTTTCCTTCATATAAACTCGTTCGATCGTGTCCTTGATGAAGTCTATATATACCATTTCTTCGCAAGACTGTAACGCCCCGATTTCGATAAAACAAATATATATTTTGTATTTTAAATTAAAACAAAGTAGATTTGGCGTTACGTAAACATCGAATTGTAAAATCAAAAGAAAATAAAGAACTTTATAAAACATTAAGTTACGCAGCAGAAATAGTAATAAGAAAATAATACCATTTTCTATTAGTTTTAAATTGATAGATAAAAGTAGAATCGTCTTGAGTTTAAATCACTTTGCAATGACCCACTTTTAAAATAATATAATATAGTATAATATGGACTTTAATGTTTAAAAATAATTTTCAGCACCTCGAAATCATAACTTCTAGGCCCCCCTTTATAAAATGAAACTCTTAGCCCCTTTTCAAAAATCAATAATAAACCAAAAGTAGGATATAAATAGAGATATCCAAAGTGTAAACACATATCATTTGAAAATAAAAGTAAGGATAATAATATTTATAAATTATCGCTCACGCTTTCGCTGTGCTACTTTGATATATAACCCTTTGAAATAGAACACAGACAATTGATAAATAGAACTAAATATAATTCAATCCAAAAATATCTAACTAGAAGTCAAATTGACATAGATTTAAATCTATTGAAATTCTACTTAGTATATCATCCACCTCAAACGTCACTCGTCGCTCGGTCTCTTCAACCTGAAATTTGTTAATGATAGGGTGAGCTTTCTACTAGCTCAGTAGATATACTAACATATCTCACGTAAATCATAAACCTCAAAAATAGCACATTGAATCATATAATTCATAGAATAGCAATTTAGTAAAACGTAGACATTAACTGCAGCTAGAAATGCGATAACAACTTGTAACAGCTACCAGTTCTAATTCATGGGTTTTAGAAGGATGTCGACTTTGACTGCGCCGCTAGAAATTCGATGACAACTTGTAACGGTCATCGGTTCTAATTTCATGGTGGTTTTAGAAGTTACTTTGACTGCAGCTAAAACGCCATAACAACTTGTACGGTTACCGGTTTTAATTCGTGGATAGCACGTTGGGAATGACCCTTGGCTATATAAGTCGATTTTATAAATAAGTCGCACCCGAGATTACAGGATACATATTGCACGATATTGAGAAATAGAATTTAACACAAAATAAGTCGGTGGTCCCTACCTCAAAATTTGAATGTAATGAATTTTGATGAATGTCATGAATTGATGCTTAGAAATCTTTGATTCTTTGCCTACATAACAAAATAAAACATTCGAACGTGACTTTTGTATATTTGAACTTAGATAGTTGAAGTCGACAATAATTGGAATAAAATTGAATTTAATTGACAACCATCACCATCAATTCGGAAATTAAGGGTTAAATGGCGGAATAAAACAAAATTAAGGTGTAGATATAGAATTACCTTTAATTGGTGGGACAAAAGGCTGAATTGAAATTTCATAAGTTTGAGGGGCTGAATTTAGAACTTTGGGTAAACTGTGGGTTAAATTGGAGTTTTGGGTAAATTGGGAACTCAATCGAATGATTTCAATACTTCTGGGGTCAATTGAAAAGGGTGGCAAAATCCTGGGGTCAATTTGCAATATCTGGAAAATGGATGGGTATTAAAACCAAAACCCAGCCCTTAATCTCATTCGCCTCATCTCTTTCCCCTTTTCCTCCTCCTCCAGAAAATTAGAAATTGGCCAGCAACGGCGATGGCGAATCCACCGGCTCCTCCTTCGATTGACGATGGCAGCGGACCGGTGAGTGGCTCGAATTGGCATCCTTGGCTCCTCAACGGCTCAGCATCTCCGGCGAATCGGTGGCGCTAAAGTGCAGCCACAGTGGTAGAAATCTGGCAAGGGTTGTGGGCGGCGACCATTGGCAACGGCGGAGGCGACGGCTTCAATCGGCAGGCGATTTCTCCGCCTTTTCCGAAAACCGACGGTGGTGGCAGAATCTGTGGCGGTGACAACCCACTGTAGTGGCAGGCGAGGTGATATGGCTGGAGGTAGTGGCGCTCGGCAGGCTCCAGCGGCGAGCTTGGGAAGGCGGCAACATGGCGGCGGTGAGGTGGCCTTGAGCAGCGGAGGCGACGACTCAAGAGGCTAATTCTTCTCTGCCTTCTTCGAAAATCAACGGCGACTTGAGCTGCAATTAGGCGACGCTCCATCATCTTCGAGGCCCGGGTGGACCTGCTCCTTCCCTGAAATTGACGGCGACGGCAACTGGCGCGGCAACGGCGACAGTAAGTCGGGCAGAGGAGAATCGGCAGCGACGGTGTTGAAATCGCGGGGCCTCTGGGTGGCGATTTGGATCGGCCATGAAGGTGGTGGTTCAGCAGAAACGGCGGAGGTAGGAAATCGGCAACATGGGTGACAGCTATACGGCTCGACTGGGATCGGGCACAGTCGGGTCTCGATCGGACCGTGACAGGGATGGCGTCGATGGAAGGCAGCATCGATCGATGATGTTTGGCAGAAATTGGCAACATCCTGCAGTGGCGGCAGGTGAAGCGACGGCGGCCAGCGGCTGGGCTCGGGTCCGATCGGGCGAATCCATCTCCTCTGTCGGTGACCCGGAGAACTAAAAATCGGCTACGATAGTTCAGCAAGCGACGTGACAGCAAACCGCTAGGGTAGACGGCTGGTTTTAGTTGTGGAGTTTTCCGACGGTCGGGGTGCAGTTGACGTAAAAACTCCTCTCTTTTGACTCATCGACGAGCAGCAGTTCTCCACCCTCTAGCCTCGACATAGAGGCCAGATTATTGGGGATGACTGAAGGTGGCAACTCGCGGTGGACTTTCGGCTATTGGGCGATTGGACTTCGTGGCGAAGATGGTGACTAAATCGGAGTTGGCCTGATTCGACAATTCAAGAACAACCGTGGCGGGGCTCTGGGATTTGACGTCGTGGAGTGTGCGGTCCTAGACTGACTGTGGTCAGCGTGGCGTGGCGCTACCGTGGCTGTTTAGGCTGCTAAAACAAGCGAAAAGTGGCATGATCCGATTGTGGTGCTGGGGCATCCTCGTGGCGGTTCGGTGCGGCCTAGTTGGGTATGGTGGTGGTGTCGGTTTCGAAAGGGTTGCTGATGGTGAAGAAAATCCTGTTTGAAAAACTTTAGGAACACCAGAACAAATTTATTACTTGTTTGCTGTCAGTTGTGTGCAGGGATAATTTTAGTGTTATGTGATTTGCATAAGATTGGTTAAAAAGGTATAAGAGTAATTAGAGATATATCATAGATTAAGAACGGGTGTTATGTTTCTTGATTTTAGGGAGTGATTTGAGGGCTTATTCTGTGATTTAGGAGAAAGGAGCACCTTACTTGCTAAATGGATGTGGACGTGGGAATGGACAATATTCAAGAAAATGAATGTGGATGAATTGAATGGTAAAAGAATGATGTATGTAATTGGACTCTAGTAAGACTTTTAACTTTGTAATGCCCAAAACTTAATGGGCCAAGTTTAGGGAAAATTAATTTAACAATAACTTAATGATATTTGGCCCATTAATAATTTAGAATATAATTTAGATTTTGAAAAAGGGACATTGGACTATTAGTCCAATAGGTTTAATTAAAATATATGGAAAATAATTCGATATGAACTAAGTTCAAAAATCTATTCAAATATATTAAATAAAAATGACTTGGAATGTAATGTAGATAGAAGATAAATAGAATAATAAAAAAAATAAAATATGATGATAGTCACCTAAAGTTTATATCACAATTCTTTTGAAAGAAAAGGTTTAATCACAATTCTTTTGAAGAAAAGATTTTGATTAAATGGGAGTTAAGTGGTTTTGAAATTAAATGAATTAAATAAATAAATAAATTCAAATCACAAATTATCAAATCAATTAAAATGAAAATAATTTTTGGGGTGTTACAAAGACTCTTTTGAAGTAAAAGGTAAAGGTTCAAGAAAGGTAAAAACATCCAATAATGAACCCACATCCTCTTCCGATGGTGAGACAACCGTATTAGCAACCACCCCACACTTATCGAGGATAGTATCGGGCGATTTTGACACTATGGGATAAGATTGCATTAGGTTCGGATTGGAGGGTGGGGTAGGATCATTCACCGAGATAAGTGGGCCCACATGAGGAGTAACAAGAGAGTTATAAGGTGGCGGTGGTCTCGGGCTAGATAACGTAGCAAGTCGAGCCTTCATATCCGCTATCTTCTTTATCAACTTAAGCTCCTTAGAGGATAAAGCCATGTTCACGTCATTAGCACAAGAGTACATTGCTTGAGAAGTCTTTGGCTCGGGAGGTAGGGTAGGGGCAATCACCGGGATAGTCAAATGACAAGAGCCCACATGAGGAGTAACAATCGAATTATGAGTCGGCGGTGGAGAAAAAGATGGCATATCACAATCGGGTCCCACATGATGTCCATGACCCCCATGCACATCCTTCGAAAGAGGCATCGGCATATTGAACGAGGAGAATGAAGGGCAAGATTTGGTATCATGACCACACGGTCCACACCATGCACATCCCAAAAAAGGCTTGTTAACATCCCCCATAGTGTGGATGGAGGGGCCACTTGCGATATTGGAGCCAAACATCCAATATGGATCGTGCTTAGGGACACTATTGGTGGCACCAATTGGGGCATGATTGAAATTGGAAGTACGAGAATCGCCATACGGGCCGGGATTCGGATTTCCACTAACCACATTTCCACTCGAATACATGTTCGGCATAGGATTGACATTATAAACGGAGGGAACTCCATACGGTCCGAGATTTGGTCTTGGCATATTAGGAAAATGTTGAGGAGCACCATAGCCATACGGATCGGAAATCAGGGCTTGCACGTTCAGAATGGAATTCGGAGCTCCATAACCACCCAAGGAACCATTCATGCCCAAGAAACCATTAAACACTACATAGTTTGCACCATGCCCTCCCATGCCGGGTCGCCCATATCCATATCCACCATTGGCAAAGTGGTTTGCACCATGCCCTCCCACGTTGCCAAGGCCATTATACAATATCTCATTCCCGACATGGTTTGCACCATGCCCTCCCATGCCGGGAATGTAACCTCCATTACTATAAGTACCTAGCATACTTAACAAAAAATATCAAATAACAAAATAAGCTAAAAACACAAAGAAATTACAATCAAATCGAAAGCCTTAACCAAGCTGAGTCGCAACGGCGCCATTTTGTTAGAAGAGTTTTTGTGGTGTTGAAATAAATCAACGGGTTCTTGGCTCGGTATTATCGGAATTCGATTCGATTGAGAGAATCAATGTGTTTCAAACTTGGAAAATAAAAGGAAAATTCAAATAAAACAACTGAACTAACTAAACTAAGCTAAGAAATGAAATTACATATTGGTCGGATGCTTCGTCGTATGCCTCAATATGTAAATGCAAGCAAGTAATGTAAATAAGCAAGAAAAAGTATTGTTTCACCAAGTACAAGCATGCATGCACAACGTACAACTATGCATAAAATCATAAATAATGCAAATTAGCAAAAATTGAAAGCATGGATAGAAAGAGAAATGAAAGTTGACATGAAAGTTTAAAACTTTAAGATAAATAACAAGCAACAAAGAGTAGATCTAAGATTTAACCTAAAACTATGCATGAAAATAAGATTGCAAAAAAAAAAGCATAGCAAAATCTCAAAATCAAGACGATCCAAGACCCGATCGATGATCTAGATGTGTCACTCATCTAGATTCTATAGCCAATTCTTAAGATCTAACATAAATTCAAGGTGCTAAGACAAAAGGCATAAACTGAAGAACAAAGAATGTAAATAAAGCATAAAACATGAAATTGAAAGGATACTTACTTGAATTGAGAAATGAAACAAAGTTTGAATGTAATTGCATCAAAAGTAACAATCCAAAGGAGTATTTGGATTCTTCTTAGGCTCACAAACCCAAGGAGGTGCTTGAAATTAAATCTAATCTAGGAAAAGAAATTACATTAAAGCATGAAATTAAATCTAAAACCTAAGAAATAGAAAATAGATCTTAAAAACTAGAGAGAGGATTTTTAATCCCAACCCCATGCTTGGGTTGGGAGAAAAGAAGAGGTCCCTTTACAAAAATGAGAGAAGTCTCTTATTTATATTACATTTAATTAGGTTTAAATGGACCAAATTAGCCTTAGAGGCTTGAAATTCCTGGATTTGACCAAGTTTGACACAGAGGCATCTTCCTAGACCCTTGGCTAGCTTTTTGGCACATTTTGGCTTGATTTGGCTCAAGATGGCTCGACCATGGCTCGAGGTGGCTCGGCCATGGCCAAGCCTGGGCGCTGCTGGGCGCAGGTGGCCGGCATCTGGAGCCTGGGAGCTGGGGCCTGGGCCTTGGCGCGGGCAGGTTGGCGAGGCATGGCGATGCCTGGAGAGGGTTGGCGAGAGGCATGGCGAGCCCTGGCGAGTGAATGGCGTGCAGGGGAGAGACAAGGCGAGAGCTGGCGAGCGCTGCGCGCGAGCTGTGCCGGGCGTGCTCGGCAGCTTGCGGGCGCTACTCGGACACTGGGTAACTCAGTGTCGGCAGCGCTACCTAGTGTGGCAGTTCTGGCGCGAATTTTGGCGAGGCTAGGCCACCATTCAAGAATGCTAGCCATTTTTGGAGCCTCTTCTTGGCTTGAATTTTAGTCCTCAATGCCTTAGCCTATAAAATAGGAATTTGAACATAAAAACTCAAGAATTTCACCAATTCTTGAACTAATTGAACCCATTAAACTAAATTAAGCATAAAATCAAAAGAAGAACACAAAAACCCTAAAATAAGAAAAATAACCTAGGAAACAAAGCTAAACGACTCAAGAACCACTAAAAAAAATATAAAACCCCAATTAAGAACACGAGAAAAACACAACAATTACGTGTAAAACAATAGCCATGAATAAAGAATTCTTGTTCTTGAAATGCAATTTACAAACTTTTAATGCCCAATTTCCTCATTTCTAAGAAGTCCTTCATGATATACACATATCATATAAGACTTAACAGGCTAATATAAATTACATAAAAGATAAGAACTGACTAACCTGTAATATATCACGCGTATGAGTCATCTGAACAAACAATAGAACATGGTGCCCTGATTCGTACAACATCTGAAGTAGCTAATCTAAAATTAAAAGTTTACCACTAGCCTAATGAAATTAAAAAATAAAAATCAAAAAATAAATAAATAGAGGTATAAAAGCAGCCGCAACGTAGAATGGAAAAAAGTGAAATAGTAGTCGGACTACCTGAACCAGGTGCTCACCCTCCGGATATGGTTCGGGCTCAATACGTGGGAAAAGGTACGGGTGACTACATGCTTTCCGAAGCTGAATTACCTGTAGGAGAATTAAATTAAACAATAACCACAAGGCAATTAAATAAGATAGAAATTTATTCGCATACAATATTCTGCAAAGATTGCGCATTAGAAGCCCCAGAATCAAGTGCAAGCAGCTTCAGAAGCTCCTTCCTCAGTATCGGCACATAAACCTTCTTTTGTAATGTAGTTGAAGTCGCCACTCTGTCAACCCTCATCAATTAATAACAGTAAATCACCTAAGAAAAAAAAGCAACATCTATGTAAGAAACTAACACAGTAATTTCAGTGACAGGTGGGCAGCAGAAGGGTCCCATCCTCTATAAGTTTAGCTTTGTTCCATCGGAGCATAAATGCCCACAGCACATATTTCAAGATCTTAAATTGCTCCTTCACTTTCTCTGCATCTTGACCTGCTCCAAGAAGGTACTAGTAATTGTCACTTTTTCTCCACTCTTTGAAAATTGATATGCATTTAAAAAAGGTAAAAGCCATAACACATAAACATAGGTTTGCATGAAGGATTCCAGCTTCCCTGAAATTTGAAAGAAACTGCTCCAGTGTTCCAAAGATCAATGGCATATAGAAGTGAATCGAAGCCCAAAGTTCCACGAGATTATTTTGAATAGGCATACCCGTCATTAGCAATTTTCTTGGCAAGACAAGTCGATCTCTTAAAACATTATATAAGACCTGTTCTAAAAAATCCAAGGAGATAAAAATTCACCATTGTGCTCCTTATACGGAAAAATAGTTCAAAACATTTACGAATGATAAATATGAATTAACCACTAATACGAATTTTACCACTAAAAAAGTTAAGCATGTAAAGCATTATGACCAAACAAAACTTAGCAACCTTTGGAGATGGTATATGCAGAACTTACAGCGGGTTGTTTTATTTTATTTTGATTTTTTTGGAATTTACAAAGAATTCTAGAAATAGATAATGTATAATTTTTTGGAACATACGCTGGAAGAATTTCACAATAATAACTAAAGCATTAAACAAAAGTTTAAATGGCCATTAACATAAAAAAAGGCTTACTTCTTTAATTATCCTCTCTAGTTGTGCTTTGTAGTGGTTGACAGTATCAACACGCTTTCCAAAAATGCTCCAAAAACCTCCCTATAATATACTTTAAGAAAATCAAACAACAATTTCCACAATTAAGTAAACATGTCTATAATATTATACACGCAAATGGGATACCTTCATTCTTGGTCTCTTCGTTGCGTTTCTCTCCAACTAAGAACAACTAACATGAATTATCCTTACTTTACAATCTTGTAAGAACAACTAACATGAATTATCCTTACTTTGCTCAATGTAGGTTCAATCACACCAGCTTCAAGTTATTAAATTTCAGTGCACACAACTAAATTGAGCAAAAAAATTGAATTTCTTAAAAATATATATATGTCTAGAAAAATGAGTAATATGTAAAATTGGAAACAACATAAATCACAAAATAAATATGCTTTAAGCGGCAGTGAAGCAAAGTCAAAAACTTTAAATTTTCATAGAAATTCAAAAGTAAATCTAATAAAATCGTTCGTCTCAAAATTCAAAACATCAAACTGAATAGCACCAAAACTAATCTGCTTTCTTATGAAACCTTACCAGAAAAGAAGAAATTAAAACCACTGTACCAATAAACCAAAACTGATTTACACGAACAATTAAACTAAAAATCAAGATTTTAATTTTCACCTTCAAATTCTTCAATTCAATATAATAAGTTAATTGTCTAACAAAATAATAAGAACATATTTGAGTGACTTGAGACTCTGATTGTTAGGTAAAACAATCAGAAGGTATGTTTTCTGTTAGGCAGAGTGTCTTGAGACTCTTGAACAGAATACTTTATATATGGTTTACTTGTAAGTTTTACCGGTCCCACATAATAAATAGATTACTATATGTCATGTTCCAAGAAGTGACTGTAAAGCTTAATATATCTACAATAAATATATTAATGAAATCTAGACACAATACTAAAAAGAGATATTGATACAGGTTGAGTTATCAAAAACTCAACATAGTAATTACCGTTTGGAAGTGTCGTACCCGAATATCTCTAGGAAAACAAGATGTGCTTCATTTTCCTTTCTTCAAACGAAAGAAGTGAGGCTATGAAAACAAAAATATTATAGATATTTCACAAACTAGGATGATATAACAAAAACTCTAAAAAAACTACGCTACCTCATATGCTTGTTGCCCTACCTCCCTGAAATATGAGATTAAATATCGGATGAATTGCAAAGAATAAACAACAAATAATAATAAATAAATGAAATATGAGAATTAGAGGCGAAGGATATTTATGATTGACATGCCACAAAGAAAGAAAAACACGTGGAAACTAACCACAGTCAAACTTGATTTTTTGTTCAGAAATAATTAAAATCTCTCAATTGTTATGATAAACCTAGCCCATGGGTCTTCTTGAACACCCATTGACCCCTATGTTTCCCAGATACACCAGGTCTCTATTTATCTTACATCTTAGCACTCCTTAATAAATCAAAACACGACGTGGGGTTATTACTTACAACAGTAAGGATGTAAATTAGTATGTCCTTGGAAATTGGTAAACTATTAGAATATAGATTTAGTTTTGATCATATTCTACTAGTCACACATACTCTCTCTCTCTCTCTCTCTCTCTCTCTCTCTCTCTCTATATATATATATATATATATAATAGTGTTTAAACTAGGTATCATTCTGGGAAATTAGTAACTCTGTTTCCTAACATCTTCATTATGGATTTCAGATCTATTATGACAGTTCACCTTATTGAGTTACATGTTAATTATTCTACAGTTTACCTATCTGCAATGAAGATCATCTAAAAGTAATTCCATATTGGTAAGCAGATTAATAAGTAATTTATTTCAGGAAACTTCATATATACATCTGAAAGCAGCTAAAAGTAAATCCCACACTATTAACTCACAGTTCCATATTTCGAAACACATTATTTACGAATTTATTTCAGTAGATTCCATACAGACCCCCTGAAAGCATCTAAGAGTAAATTTCATACTACTAATTCACAAATCCATGATGAAAAATAAATTATGTACTAATTTATTTTGAGTTCCATACAGACACCTTGAAAGCATCTAAAAAGAAATTACATACTACTAATTCACAAATGCATAATGGGAATAGATTATGTACAAATTTATTTTCGGACTACACAGTGCACTATTTTTCTAATATTGTAGTATGTACTTTCAAAATAAATTCATCATTATGGATTTCAGGGTGCAGTAAACAATATGAAAATCAAAACATATTTTGTGCACATTATGAAATTACACACTATTCATTGTGTATACAAACCAAATCTCAAACTACTAAGAAAATACACACTGCCCAAGAATTGCCTAATATTTTCCTATATCCAAATCTTGATATATATACACACACAAAAAAATGCAGTCAACAAAAGTTTCATTCACAATAGATTACTCAAATGTGTACCTGGTGCAACAACACGATCCTCTGGTTCGTTGCTGCCATAACAACAGCATAGAACGAGAACCTGGACGCCTTGAGACTATTACCCATCTTGAAACCTTCAATTGCCTTCGCATTCCCACCCCAGGCCACGAAACTCTAGTTCAAAAATGCCACCAACATCTCGTCACACAAAGTCCCTTCACAAAAAATTAAGCTATCGGGATGCTCCGGTGAGTGAAAGTACACAAACAGCAGCTTATACTCGTGCCGAGACCTCTGAAGCGCGTCCATGAAACCCTCGGCGATGAAATTCGGCCTCACCATCCCGGAATAATCCCTCTCAAAACCGGAAATGATATTCGCCTCCTCCGAGGCCGATCGAGACACCGGAGGAGGCCCGGCCCGTGAAGAGCCGCTCAGCCCGACCATGCTTAGGGAATACGACAGAACGCCGCTTGCGGCCCACACACCAAAACCGATCGCGCTAGGAATTAGCCCTAGGCTAGCGGAGATGATGGAGAACGGGAGGTTGATTATTCTCCAGGCCAAGCTCGGGGATTGATCGTTGTCATTAGGGGCTAGAACAAGGCCCATATCTTCGGGTTCGTGATTTTCCCGCGCGGCGGTGGTGGCGAAGGAGGAAGGGCATTGGTTATGGAGGAGATGGCTAATTTGAGGTCCCAATTTTGAGCGGAGAGGATTGCTGTGCACAAATCGGCATCTTGGAGGCCTGTAACAGCTTGGAAATTCGACAATTTATCAGCTAAATCCCCCATTTGTTCAATAGATCAATTTGTGTGTCTGGATTTGAGAGAGAGAGAGAGAGAGAGAAAAGGTTGGTTAGGGTTTATTGGCTCAATATCTTATGGAGGTCGGAATTATTGGTGGACGAGAGGATGGGTGGATCTGGAGAGAGAAGGACGGGACAAAAATATCAAGAATTTTGTTCCAGCTAGCTGGTGGTGGCGATTGGAAGATGACGGACGGTGTGGTGGTTGGGAATGGTGGGAGGGGTTGAATCGGCGAGCAGACGAGAAAGGTAGATTGTGGATTAGGGTATTTTATGTTTATTTTTTTATCAGAAAAATTGATTTTGTGGGTATATTAAATCCAGAAATAATGACATACGAGAAAGCCTTTTTAAAGGCGTTCTGAAGAATACTTTCCAGAACGTCATTTTTAAAGACATTTTCGATATTTAAAATACGAGAACGTCGTTTTCAAAGACGTTCTTGATATTTAAAATACCAGAACGTCTTTTTTAATGACCTTCTAGATATCTAATATACCAGAACATGTTTTTAACGACGTTCTGGATATCCAGTATACCAGAACGTCTTTAAAAAAGACGTTTTGGTATGTGACACTTTTATTACAAAAATGCCACTGCCTGACATTCAAGAACGCCGCCTCCTGAGGCGTTCTTAAATGTCTGTTCTTGAATCCTGTTTTTATACTGGTGAGTAGAAATAATACTGCTGATCATAAGACCGACCGATTAGCTGGCCTCACGCAAAAATAGAAACAACCTAGAAATAAAGCAAATATGATAAAACTATTAGTTCATAAAAAATCACTTAAATAACCATAAAAAAGACTTTTGGGCAAGGAATTCACGTAAGCTAATATGTTGGGCCAAGATTCTGAAACTAGCATCTCCATTGCAAGAGCTATTCGAGAATAATTTGGTGTAAATTAAATAAATTCTTCGATAAAAGTTTCTAACCTCCGCGAAGTATGTTTATGAAAAATAGGAGTATATTGTTGTCGAGCACAACACTAGTACAAAACATTCTACAATATATATTCTAAAATGGATGTTTCGGCTACCTTCTAGAATGTCTGTCTGGTGGCTTTTTCATAATTAAAGTCATAATCCTATAACTGATTTTAAAATGTACGTTCTGAATAATTTGAGACTAACCACATTTAGAAGGTATATTTTATACCCATTCTAGTATGTATCGTAATCTAGAAGGTATATTATACACCCGTTCTAGAATAATTACTTTTCAGAACGTATATTTTAAGTAACTTCTGGTATAATGAATTATTTAAAATGTATATTGTAAAATACCTTCTGGTAAATTAAACATTCAAGAATGTATTATTATTTATATGCTCTAGATATTTATAGATTTAATTAATTAAATTTCTAGAATAAGTTGGATCACAGATCCCTTATCTGCCCAAAATTGTTTCGTTCTTCATTTCTTCCCCAAAATTAAAATCCCAAAATCGTCTCGTTCTTCATTTCTTCCCCAAACTCAAAATCCCAAAATCAAAATCGACCGCAAATTCCTCTCCTCCTTCCCGATGATGGCGGCTCCAGTGCTTGGTGGTTGGGCGATTCTTCAGCGATGTTTTCACACAGCGACGACAATAATTTGGCGACAAGAACATCCTCTGCTCCTTCTTCGAATCCTCCACATCATTCACGACGGCGATGGCAGGGGTGCAGGAAATGGAAATCTCCTCTCCTTCGACTCGTCGACAAGCAATGGCTCTCCGCCTTCTTCGGCATCGAAATGGCAGCTTGATTCAATGGTGTGTGTGTAGGAGCATCGACGTTGGGGATTTCTAAAGGTGGCGACTCAAGGCGGACTTTCAGCTACAACGAGCAGCAGCCCGGTTCAGCGGTAAGGTGGTGACAAAATAATTGGTTCAACTTGTCTAGGGTTCATACATGTTGCCTTAATTTGGACATAATCATTCTATTACTAACTAATTTGTAGAATTTTAATTTTATTGTTTTATTTTTTAATAATTAAAACTCTAAGTTTGGTCGTTTGTAGGAGCACGAGATTTACACTCTGTGGCAGCAAATATATAAATTTAATATATATTTTTTTGAAGGCTGTTGTTGCAAAAATGAATCTCAATGGTAAAAGATAAGTCAGGTTGGTTCAACTAGCCGTAATTAAAGTTCTTGTTGATCTTAATTACAATATTATCCATATTAATTAGTGCTGGTAAAACCTGAGAACAAGCACTTTTGTGGGAGAGATTATGTTTGCCGTTTTTATCTCCGTCATTGGGTTATTTTTATTTACCTTGCTTATTGGCAATATGCAGGTATGAAACTATTTTTATTTACCTTGCTTAAATGTGCCTTACCTTTTTCTTTTAAAACTTTGGTGTTGTAGATATAATCAGTCGATCACTGTTAGGGTAGAAGAGATGAGGGTGAAATCGAGATGCTGAGCAATGGATGGACCGCCATATGCTTCCTGAGCCATTGAGGGTGCGTATAAGACGATATGATCAGTAAATGGCAAGAAATCGGAGGACTTACAGACGAATATCAAGCGTCGTCTCTGCTTAACTTTGCTCATAAAATTGAGTACTCTATAATTACCACTTTAGATATAGGGGCTGTTTGCATACAATTTAATTTTTTTTTTATAATGATTGTTGGATTTGGCGCTAAAACTAGTGCTTTTTTGTAAATCCCTAGTTTAGGGATAATTACGCAAATTTCCCATGTGGTTTGGACAAATTATGTAAATACCCATTTAACCTTTGAAAATTACAAAAAAGTTTTAAAAAACAACAATTTAAGTTATATCTGTCTTACATATATTTTGCACTTGCGGAACATATTGATGTCATAAAATAATTTTATAATTACATTCCTCAACTCGTGAATTACATCCTCAAAATTATCTAGACTAAAGTTGGGGCAATTTGTAATGTTTTAAAACATTGAGGGGTGTAATTATAATATATTTGATAATATAAGGGTGGTTTCTGTAATTTTAAAATTATTTGTGTTATTTATTAATATTATTATTATTATTTTTATGTAAACACCATAAACCTTGGGGGGTATTTTTTGTAATTATCCATTTAACTTAATCATAATAATGACTTTTAAATCTATATAGGTGACAATGTTTAAGAAAATGGATGAAAGGTTGTTGGACGCAATGTGTCGTCACCTAAATCTGATTCTTTACATGGAGGAGAGTTGCATCTTTTACAAAGGTGATCGCCAAAGGTTTTGGTTGGCCGCGACAGTGAAAGGCGAAGTCCGGCAGGTTGTTTGTTTTTCAATTTTCGATTCCTGAATTAACAGTAGCAATTGCTATTATGAATTCGCAAAAAACAAATATGAATCTCAGTTCAATTGTCTTCGCAATTAACAGTAGCAAATATGCATTATATTTTTGATTCATAGTTATCACCATGAATTCAATTGAGATTCATATTTGTTATTAAGTCTTTCTTTGCATTCTTTTACATATTTTTCACTAATATTTTGGCGGTATCCGCTCGTAATTGATTTATTCCGTTGGAGGTTTATCTGTAGATTCAATGAAGAAATAGTTTATCATCAAGGAGAGCAACAGAGTTTTCATCGAATTCTCCATTTTCTGTTTATCAACATCGTCGCTAGTGGTTGTGAATGGGAATGTAGAAGTCATATGAGAGGAATGAAGTTCACCTCTGCTTTCCGATTGAAGTCGAATGGCCACAGACACTCTTGATATTCTCAAGGTATTTATTTAATTTTCATGTAGGGGAATTATCTAATTCTTCGTTCTCCTGGCTTTCATTTTTACTAGAATACTTTTTTCTTTTCTTTTTTTTTTGGAAAAAAAAACTGCCTTTAAATAGCTGTTCTGCAGTAGTGTTACGATGCACTGCAACATCGCTACTTCAACGATGTACAAATCACAGCTGATATCTTTTCTAGTTCTTTACTTTTGGTGATTTCATCAGTAAAACTGTAAAAGCCTTCAGCTTTTAGGTTTATCCTCTATAGTCGATCAGATGAAGTAGCTAGAATGAGTACTTGTGTGTACTATTATAACATCAACTCACACATTGCTTTTCTCGTGTTACACTCTATCACCTGGTTAAAGTTTCTTTTACTCTGACGTAGCGTTTGATATCGGATTTGAACTTCAAACACTCCTGGAATAATTACCATGTGTGGCTAGCTTGGTAGTACTGCTTATTAGTTAGTGTTTTCTTTTAATTTGGTCTTTGCTGCATCATGAATTTTCTTCGACTCTGACTTGCATCTTTAGTATGACAGAACTGCCATTTTAAAAAGAAATGATAACATCCTCTTGTTATTAGAATGTTGAATTCAAACACACTTACTTCGGCCTCGTGAGTCTTGAGCCCACAAAGGTTATCCATTCAACACTTATTTCTTTCTCTTTCTTTCTTTCTTTTTGAAAAAGATTAAGCTTTTGAAACTATTTAGTTTTTCAGGTTTTCGAAATTTACAAAGATCGCATGTCTTGGTATCGCGATTGTCGTTGCCTTGACGTGGAGAGCATTATCCCCACAGGGAACAGGGGCCCAATAGAGCTTATATACATGCAAGTTCTTTTTTTTTTCATTTTTAACGTATTTTTTTATAAGCTTGCTAATAACTACATTGATAAATGTTGTATAGTGATGCTTGGATTTTTTTTTATCTTTGTTATTTATGTTTTTCTTATTTGGGTAATAAAATGGATTTTATGCATTAATTAATTTCATTAAGAAATTATGTAGGAAATGATAAAATGCATTTTGTATATTTTTGTGCATTTGGTTTGCCAGGTTGGTAATTTTTTATTACTCGATCTCTTACTAGGTTCTAGAAGCTTTAGAAGTTCTTGGGAAAAATACTGATGCAAAGCCTGAAGAAGTTATTTTGCTCGAGATGCTGATTGTTGAAGCTAATATATATATTTTTTAGAGTCTTCTGTTTCTTTTTTTTTAATTCTTAAATTTAGTTTTAGGGGACCTGCTTAACAGTTAGTTCAGTTTTATGCAATAGGAACTGAAACGCAATTGGGATGCCAACTTCTCACAGACCTGGCGAAGGTGTATAGATTGTCTTCTATCGATTGATTTGCTTTGCTCAAAATATATTTTCAGGCGAAGGTGTATAGATTGTTTGGATGGGAATATCAAAAGCCAGAGCGAGCACCACCGGCTTGTCCGATCAAGCCCTCCGCCTCTAAAATCGGCACCGACATTTCAGTAAGTCGATTATCGTTTAATTTTGATTAATTATAGGAGGGTTCTTTAGGGTTAGGATCATTTTTTAAATATGTGTTTATTGAGTTTTTGTGAGATCTGGAATATGCTGAAATTTGAATAGAGTTTGCTTACTTAAGATTGACGCTCATAATATTCTCTCATCCGAACAAGCTATGATTTTTTAATTTCATTTGTATTAAGATATTCACTTCGGTCGAGAAAAAAAATTGAAAAATGACAAGTTAAAAAGACGGAAATTAATCTTTAAATTGTAATTCCTGGGCAGTTAGGTTTTATTTTTTAAATGTAGCATTATAATAACTAACATCTTTTGTGAGTCTATAAAATTTTTTTAAATCTCTCGAGCAAGCCATGAAGTTCTTGCAATATATACACATAAGTAATTTTTCTATGCTTATGCCACTTCTTGATACAAGCTACTGGAGCAAACTCTGAAATTGCTAGTTGTCTAATATATACTCAAAAGGTTGTAGGATTAGTTCTCTTTTGATCTTCCTATTGGGGATAAGACTCCTTTGAAAGAATTAACGTATATAAGAGAAAAATGAGCGTATGCTCAGGAAAATAGAAAATGCCTTTCCCTTCTTCTGAACCGATTTAGCAAATCTTAAACAGAACATTGATGCCTCGGATCCATCAATGAAGGCAATATGAGCGGATGATGGGAATCAAGATTAAAACCAGTTGTTTCTATGTCCGTCGTAGGTAAATTTGCACTTGGACTGTTTAAGATCTAAATCGATAGACATTGGAATATAGTATTGTGGATTACATATATTCGGATTCCAATAACATGGATTTTTCAAATCTGTTTGTTTCAAGAAATGCCAGCATTATTTCCTTACTTTTGCTGAGTATGTAGCTGTGTGGAATTTCATGGCCTCGATTTGTATGAAAGTTGTCTTTTTATCTACCAAAACAATGGAATTTTTTTTTCTTATTTATATTATCTGAGATTCATGATACTAAATTTATTTTATATTTTACTTTTTTCTCATTTCAATTTATTTATTTATTTTCTTTTTGGTGCAGTGCCAGATTTTGGTCCATTGTATCAAACAAGTAAAGAAATAGAGAAACGAAGAGACGAAAGCAGAGTAATCAGAAGAAGTCCAGATCATCAATATCATCATTCACGGGGAAAATTGCAAAGGCCCTCCCCATCATCAAATCCAATGGTGGTTAAAGAAATTGGTTCAACTTCATCATCATCGACGGCGGAGCTGGTGTCTACTCTAAGAAAGATGAAATTATGATTAAAAAAAATAAACCATATTTTGTAAGTGCTCCCCAAGTGTTTAATTAAACCTTTTTTAAGTTAATTAAACCGGTTTTCATGCTCGTGTAGTTATATAATTAAATTATTAGCGTTGAAATTAGGGAGAGAACAATAATTACTCTGCTGCAAATATTTATGGGGGGCAATAAATGAGATCTGAGGAGGGCTGAATGCAGATTGATACGACGAATTAACTGTCACGGGGTTATTTAGAATTTCAAAAGATAACCAGGGTGTCTTGTAATTAGGATAAACCTTAGGGGTAGTTATTATAATTACTATTATTCGACTTATCAATCTATTGTATAGAATATTTTTAAGGATGTATAGAATGTTTTTAAGGATTCTAAAAGATTATATTTATTAACTTACATGTTTTGTTGAATTCTGTTGAAGGAGGGGTGATATCGACCATTCACTTGACCCCGGAAGATGGTTTTAGCTATGCGAGCTTTGAGGCGTCTGGGTATAATTTGAAACGTGTAAGTCTTGGGACGGTGATCAGGAGGGTTTTGGATTGTTTTGATCCGAGTAAGTTTTCTTTGTCTGTGCATTCTGAATATGGTTCCAAGTTGAGTGCTGATATTTGTTCGCTGGAAGTTGAAGGTTATGTTTCTGATGAGATGAGCCTAAGGAGATGGGATTGGGTGGATCGATTGTCTACTGTATGTTTGTGAGGGCTGCTGAAGAAGAACAAAAGGAGTAGCATTATTATTATCCAGTTTTACTTTCTCTGCTTTTAGAATAAGTTTTCATGGCTTTGCTGTTGGTCATGAATTTTTGGTATTTGTGCTTTTATTTTGAGTTTATATTATCTAATAAAACTTACATGTTTTGTTTTTATTATTATCTATTAGTGATAAATTTCTTGCTTTTATTTAATTATGGTGTATTTTTTTGTTAAAATAATTAATATATTCAAATATCAAGTATTTGGCAATTTTGGTGCACCTGCTTTCATTTTTTTTTTAATTTCTACTTTCTAGGAGGTATTTTTCAATGTTTGTTATTGACTTTCTAGAACGTACAATTCTAATATCTGTTCTACAATATGACATTTTAGAACGTATATTCTAATATCCGTTCTAAAATATGACATTCTAGAACGTATAATTCGAATATCCATTCTAAAATATGACATTCTATAACGTACAATTCAAATATTCGTTCTTAAAATATGACATTCTAGAACGTATATTTCGAATATCCGTTCTAATAAAATATTACATTCTAGAACGTACAATACAAATACCCGTTCTTAAATATGACATTCTAGAACGTATATTAGAATATACGTTCTAGAATATGAGATATTCTAGAACGGATATTAAAATATACATTCTAAATGTATTATCGAGAATGGGGTAGACCAAAAATACGACTCGGGTATAAAACATTCTAGAACGGATAAATAACCGTTCTAGAATATTAGACATTCTAGAACGACTGCATCTAGAACGCAGCAGAATCCGTTCTAAAATGTCTGTTTTATCCATTCTAGAATATCTCTGCTGCACTTTTGCAGGTGTGTGACCTCTGTCTCCTTGATAATATTAAGAGCGTGCTAGAGCTCCTCATAATCCTCGTCCATCATATCATCCCAATGTCTCCCTTACCCCATTTGAGAGCCTTGTTGGTGTTGTCGTCCTGAGGCTAAAATTGGAGAACCAATCTCCTCGCTCATGCTGCGGCGTATTCCCATTTGGCAAGTAGCACCTAGTCCACAACTAGAGCGACCAGACATACACAAATTAGGTTGTTCGATGCAACCGAGTCAACAACATCAAAATTATTTAAGACATCAAATTTATTATATGTATCCATATAAAGATATTTCAAACTATTAGAATTGAGAATGGTGAAAACGACGGTGACCATACTAAATCAAAAATCATAATATAGTTAAAATGTTGAGAATTTATATTTAACTCAACTATACATGTTCATTCATAACCCAATGTCTTTTATCCCTACTATGAAAATAATAAAATATACATAGTAAACTAATTAGAAGAATCCTAATGATAGATCTAATTACTACTGTATGACATATGAAAAAGGGGATAAATGATATAGAAGGTTGAAAAGTCACCTTCTATAATCAGAAATTCACTCTTTGTGCTTATCCCAGCTCCAGTCAAGATAACAAGCTTTGAGCTGCAAAACAATCTCTGATATGACACTATATATTCATGCAAGCTGTATGCCGGTATTTATGGTAAGCGACCTCATTTCTCGGAAGGAGCATTCCTTCTAAGGGGTGGGTGAGCTGTTTTATAGAGTAGCGACCTAGAATTTGGGAGTGGATAGCTCTCATATAGGGTAGCGACCTCTTATGATTTAACCAGCTCAGCGCTAGGTGTTGGGCTTTGTAATTGTTGGGCCCGAACGGGCTAACATGGATGGTGTTGTGGGGTCCCGGCGAACTATATTAAAAGAATCACAGGCCCAGGCTTATTATGGTCATTTAAGCGAGAGATCTATTATTTATGGGAACTTAGCATACAGGAGAAATCCTAAATCTAAGTCGGTCATGGTATCAATGCAATTATAATGGGAGAAGGTAACCCTATTTTGGGGAATACTTCTCTTGTCTATATAAAGGGGTTCAAGCCTCACTTTTATTTTAATTTGTTTAATCTTACGTTTGAGCTCTCAAAATATCTCTCGCACTTTCTGACTTAAGCATTGGAGGACCATCGCCGGGTCTGTCCACCGCCTTGGTGTTAGGTGTTGTTTTGTAGGATTGATCATGTCGCTAGGAGGCTGTTGGAGATCAATCAGGTCACTGCAACGTGACATGAAGTTATTCAGGTCGCTGATCTCAGATTTGAGGTTAGTACCCCTATTCTTGAAGCACCAATCTTTTGGGTCACATCAAGTGGCGCCGTCTGTGGGAAAGAGGGACACCGAGTCCTTGGGCGAAATACGTGAGAAAATACTCAAGCACAATATGAAGGACAAAAACATGACACTCGGGATCTGGGATTTCAGTCCTGGGTCTAGCAAATTAAATAAAAAGAACAAAGAAACCGATAAAGGAGAGCAGACAAAATACGAACTAACACCTCCACTAGCACCTCCCCCAGGAAGACCAACATTTCAGAATTTGGATGGCACACCGCCACCTTCGCCAGAGAAACAGAAAGGAAAGGAACCTGAAGAGGAGCAGCAAGTGAAAACTCCGGAGGTTATCGCACAAAATGTTATCTGCATAGGGACATGGGAGTGGAAAGAGTTTCCTAAATACAAGCCTTGTCAAATAAATAAAGGGTTCTTGGAAGGGCTTATGGAGTTTATACCCCTGTAAAAACAAGAAGATCTAAACAAATACCTAGCACGCGAGCTAAATATGGTAAAGGAGAAAGCTGGTAAATCAGACGATGGGCACGTGAAAAAATCAATAACAGAAAAGAAAAATTAGAGCGGAGGGTATCCATCCTGGAGATCGTCTCGAGGGAAGAGAGGGAGCTTGAGCAAGCGCAAATACGTAGATTCCTCCAGCTGAACCTCGTCTTTAGAACCCCGCACTCGGAAGTATAAGTATAAGAAAGGGAAGAAGCTGAGATTAGGGCAAAAATATTATAAACATCAAGGTCGGCGACATAGCAAACATACTAGGGGAGATGGAACAGAGGACTCGAGCACAGATGGCGAGTCCAGGGAAAGATCTTAAAAAAGTCTAGGTCGGTATCATGAAGAAAAAGGAGAGAATGAGGTCGGGCCAGGTAGTAAGATATTTAGAGATATGCAAGAGGCATTATTGGCTCTGCAGAGACGAGTGGAGGGAGAAAAACCTGATGAGGAAAAAGGGCATCCTTTTTCGGATGACATATTACAGGTTGTGCTGTCTAACGGGTATAAGACATTGAAATTTCAGTATCATGGGGTGACAGATCCAGTCCAGCACATGAAACTCTTTGAGAATGAGATGATCCTACATGGATATACGGATGATGTGGCGTGTCGGGCTTTTGTATCTACACTGAGAGGAATCGCACAAAGCTGGTTTCATCAATTGACGCGAGAAAAAATTACTAGCTTTCGGGTGTTGCGAGCGGTCTTTCGGAAGCAATTTTCTAGCGTGAAGCAAAATACAAAGACTGAACAGTCAATTTTTACAATGGTGCAGCGACCAGATGAGAGCTTAAAGAAGTACGTTAACAGGTTTACTAATGTTACACTAGAAGTGCCCACTGCTACAGATGAAATGAAGACAGGGGCTTTACATCAGGGACTAAGGAGGGAGGATTTACGCAAGTCTCTGGTTAAAATATCTGCGCAGACATATGATGATATTTTGGAGTAATTTAATAAATATATACAGGTGGAGGATGCTGAGGAAGAGAATCGTATACAGTTCAGCGGGGAGGTCGCGGAGACCGGAGGCGGTATGTTGAAGAGGTCGGAAATTAGAAGGGAACCCAGATGGGTAGTACGCTGGCTCTTAACTTCGGGTTCCGGGGGAGAGTTGAGCCTAAATTAGATATGAGAAACTTGCGAAATGAGGATTTCACACCTCTGGTCTATCCCCGGGCTAAGGTGTTCACCATCATGGAGCGTTTGATACCCAATGACATAAAGTGGCCAGAAAGTCGCACGCAGCTCCCTAATAATCCCAAGTAAGATTTCTTTTGCTTGTTTCATAATAATTATGGTCATTCCACGGAGAAGTGCAGGCATCTTAAAGAGGAAATTGAAAGGCTTATAAAGGCCGGACATTTGAAGGAGGTCATATACAAAGATAGGGAACCACGAGAGCCAAGGCAGCCATTTCCCCCACCACCTCCAAGGGACCCACCTCAAAATCAGGCCGAAAGACAGCCACAACAAGGTTACCAGAGACAAGAGGGGCAAAGAAGGAATAAGGGAAGAATAAGCATGATCTCGGGAGGGCCAACATATGGTGATACTAACAGTGCGCAAAAGAAACATGTCAAATCAGCTCGGCCGGGAACATGGGAGGTCGCTAGTATAAGTAGGAAACCATAGAGGGCAAACCTATCATCTCTTTTGGTCCTAATGAATGACGCGGGCTGCAGGAGGATCATAATGATGCGCTGGTAATTGAAGCTGAGATAGCGCGATATGAGTTGCCTGGAACAGATGAAGCTGGAGACAAGAGTGCGACCTGTGTACACACCGATATATGCATTTAATGGGGCACAAGTGATTACGGAGGGTGAGTTAACACTTTTAGTGATGTTAGGGAGGGGTGAATTACGAGCAAAGAAGGATCTGAAGTTTTTAATTGTTCATGGGAGGTCGACGTATAATGCAATACTAGGGCGACCTGCTCTTAATGCATTCTAGGCGGTAACATCTACGTATCATATGAGTAAAAGTATCCGGTGGGAGATAAAGTGGGGGAGGTCGTGTCCGAGCAGTAGGTCGCTAGGTCATGTTACCAGATGACAATTAGAAAAGGTTTGAGTGAGAACAAATGAGAAAGGGGTGAAGAAGTGCAGGAGGGTATACTATGTGCAAAGATAATTAAAGAACAAGATAACTCTGTTCGGCCGCATGAAGAGTTGATGGAGATTTTTTTGGAGGAAGGTCGCCCAGAGTATACTATGAGAATTGGGACTCTAATGACAAAAACATTTAAAAAAGAACTGATAAGCTTACTGAGGGAATTTTGAGACGTCTTTGCCTTTGGGGATGGAAAATTGATAGGGGTATCCTTGAAGGTCACGCAACATCATTTGAACGCGGATCCGGAGGCCAGGTCGGTCAAACAAAAAAGAAGGTATTTTGGGCCTGAGTTGGATAAAATAATTGAGGAGAGGTTCAGAAGTTATTAAAATCGGGACATATCTGGTAAATCTAGTTCCCAGAATATCTGTTTAATGTTGTAATGGTACCTAAACCAGGGCAAAAGTTGAGGATGTGCGTGGTTTTTCGTGACTTGAATAAGGCATGCCCGAAGGATCATTATCCGCTACCACGAATTGATCAACTGGTGGATTGAACCTCGGGGTGCGAGCTATTAAGCATGATGGATGCTTCACAAGGGTATCACCAAATACCACTAGCGAAGGAGGATCAACCTAAGATGAGTTTTGCCACCTCAACGGGAACATACTATTTTTTGTCCATGCCTTTTGTTCTGAAGAATGCAGGGGCGATCTATCGAAGTTTGGTGGATAGAATGTTCAAGGACCTATTGGGGTCCACTATGAAGATATATATTGATGTTATGTTTGTGAAGAGCATGAAAGCAGAATTCCATGTGGAGGACTTGCGAAAAACTTTTGTTATACTTAGACAATACGGAATGAAGCTCAATCCAAAGAAGTGTGCATTTGGTGTGCGATCTGGGAAATTTTTGGGATATATGTTGACGGACAGAGGTACCGAGGTCAACCCTGAGAAGGTGCGGGCTATTCTAGAGATGCCGCATACTCGAATAGTGCTCGAAATACAGGTGCTTACAGGTTGGATTGCAGGTCTTAACCGCTTTATTTCCAGATCGGCAGAGAAAGGTGTCCCATTTTTCAAGGCACTTAGAAATGGATCCAAGTTTGAATGGACCAAGGAGGCAGCAGAAGCGTTTGATAAACTAAAAGAATACTTAGCAGAGATACCACTATTAATAAAACTGATGCCGAGGGAAGACTTGATCTTGTACATATCAGTCGGGGAGGTTGTCGTGAGCTCGGTGCTCATCATGGAGGACGCAGGTATTCAAAAACCTATTTATTATATTAGCAGGATGCTAAGGGGTGCTGAGTTGAATTATTCAGATTTGGAGAAAGGAGGTTTTGCGCTAATCTGTACAGCAAGAAAGTTGCGACCGTATTTTTTAAGACACAAGGTGAAGGTTCGTACTAACCTGGCTCCAAGAAGGTTCTGAGTAATCCTAATGTGTTCGGAAGACTGGTGAAGTGGGCGGTGGAATTGAGTGAATATGATCTGATATATGAACCACGGGCGGCCATTAAAGCATAAGTGTTAGCAGATTACTTGCAAGAGATGGTACATCCATCTGAACCAGGTGGCGAGGCAAAGGTCTGGCTGTTATATACTGATGGATCAACCATGGTATCGAGAGCAGGATTGGAGATTGTTTTGACTAGCCTGAAAGGGGAGAATTTGGAGTTGGCAATCAAACTAGGGTACAAGGCATCTAATAATGAGGCAGAGTATGAGGAGATGATACAGGGTGTTAAAATGGCAAGCGACCTAGGAACAAGGAAAGTGTGGGTGTATACAGACTCCCAACTGGTAGCTCGTCAGTTTGACAGGTCTTTCGAGGCAAAGGAGGAACGTATGGTGGTGTATTTAAAGAAGTTAAGAGAAGAAGTTGTGCGTTTTGAAGAGTTTTGGCTGGAGCATTTATCGCGGGCTGATAATACTCGAACGAACCAGCTCGCTCGGATTGCGGGTGCGCTTGGGATTTGTGATACTAGAAAAATTACATTGATGGAATTAGGTCATAGTAGTGTGGATAAAGGAAAGTAAATTATGGAAATAGAGCTAAAAGACAATTGTCGTACACCAATCTGGGAGGTTCTTGTTAAGGCAAAGGAACATGAGGTACAGTTGTCAACAAAAGAAGCTAGAAAAGCGGCTCGATTTTATATTATGAATGAGGAGTTGTACAAAAGGTCGCGTTTTGGCCCCTTTTTAAAATGCTTGGCTAAGGAGGAGGGATTGGAGGTGTTAAAAGAAATACATGAGGGGTACTGTGGTGATCACGCAAAGAGCAGGGCACTGGTAGGGATAACATTGCGGGCTAGTTTCTTCAGGCCAGGATTGAAAGGTATGGCGGGCGACCTGGTTAGAACTTGTAAAAGGTGTCAAATGCACGCACCAGTCATTCATATACCGGATGAAGACATGATGGTTATGACCTCACCTTGTCCCTTCGCACAGTGGGGAATCGATATTGTGGGGTCTTTTCCAAAAACACCGGGCAATATACAAAACCTGGTGGTGGCGGTTGATTATTTTAGGAAATGGGTGGAACACGAGGCGGTCACTGGCATAAGCGAACAGGACATGATGGATTTTATTTTTAATAATATTCTTTGCATCTTTGGTGTCCCACGAGTGCTAGTTTCAGATAATGGAACCCAGTTCAATGAGCAGAAAACCCAAGATTGGTGCAAGGAAATGGGGATGAAGCAACGTTTTGCTTCTGTAGCGCATCCCCAGGCTAATGGACAGGTCAAGGTTACTAACCGCATTATTGTGTAGGGAATTAAGCTGCGTCTGGAAAAAGATGGAAGACTTTGGGAAGAAGAGCTCGCATCGGTCTTATGGGCTTACCAAATGACTCCTCGAACCTCTACAGGGGAGTAGCCGTTTAGCTTGGTTTATGGAATGAAAGCTGTCATCCCAGCTGAGATCGTGAAGGCCTCACAACGTTTATCAATGTTTAATATGGAAGAGAATGAGGGACAAAAGCTGCATTGATGGATACTTTACAGTCGGTCAACTCCGACCCACATTTATTGCGCCCACATGTTGCCTTTGTTCCCGCAGCCCACACACTTTCTCTCCCTTCAGCGCCCAATTTTTTATTTTCCAACTCCAAAGAAGGCCCTTTTTCCCAGACCACCATTCAAGCTAATTCCTCCTGCGGCCAACTTCCTTGCGGTGGAGGCTCAAACCATTCTGGGCCTCTCTTTTCAGTCCATGCACCGTCTCCTTTCCCTTGCAGTGGAGGCCCTACCCCTTTGGGCCCTGAGGCCCTCCCCGTTTCTATACCCACTCTACCCCCCATGATGGGCTTGACCTTGGGTGCCCCTCCGATTAAAAAAGGGGACTTTTTTTTCGGTCACTATTAATGAATCCCATTATCAAAGTCGCATTTCAAAACTACGTGAATCCCTCATAGGCTGTCTCCTTCAACCCAAAGGCTTAAAACCCCTCTCGCTTGTTGATTGCAAGGCCACCTTGACCTCTGCTTGGGAAATAACTGATTCATGGAGCTTTGTCCCGCTTGGGAAGGGTTTTTTCAGCATCTCATTTTCCTCGGCAATGGATAGGACGCGTGCATTTGCCAGATCCTCTTGGAAGCTTGGCTCAAGCTCTATTCGACTCTTCCCATGGATACCGGACTTCAACCCCTACAAGGTCCACTCGGCTTCGTCTTAGGTTTGGATTCGCATTTACGAATTACCTATTGAATATTGGGATCACTCTTTCGTCTTTGATATTGCTAGAGTCGTAAGAACTCCTTTACAGATTGATGAGCGATCATTTAATGGCTCAGTGGGCTATTTTGTTCGTGTTTTGGTCGAGATTAACCTTAAGAACACCCTGCACGAGACGGTTATGATCGAGCACAAAGGTCACTGCGGGTACAATTCCATCGGTTATGAGAACCTACTTGATTTTTGCTCCTTATGCAAAACGGTTGGGCACCTGGTTGTCTCTTGTCCTTCTTATAAATCCCATAACACTCAAAACGTTAACAGGGGTGAATGGCGTACAACTAACACCAGACGTCGTCGTCGTCGCTCGGACACTACAGAGGATAGGGTCCATACCCAACTGGATCCTCGCCCGACTCTTGACCCCACTCATCCCCTTTTGATGAATTCTAATGATTTTAATGCGTTACATTCCGACGTCGACATGGAGTCTCCGATTCCTAAACCCCCCTCCCCTGATCCTCAACCCTCTGTTGTTCCCATTTCGGTTACCCCGTCTGGTTTGGAAGGGAAGGTTCATCGTATCGCTTCTGAGCCTTCTGTTAGTGGCTCCGACATTGGTGAGCAACTAAATATGCAGCTTTGCATGGAGAACCAATCGACAGTTTGTAGATCGGCTGAAATTGTTTGTGACACTTCTCGACAACTTGTGCTTTATGAGGAACCTGCCTCTTCGAGCACGATTTCTATTGATCAGGTGGGCATGGGTGCTTCGGATAAGGTTTCTCCCTCGATGAAATATACTCTAACAGCCTGTCTCGCAAGTGAAGAAAGCCTTATACTGGATGATTCGGATATTGGCAGCCAACATCGCACCCCTCTTTTCCATAAGCCTGCCACTGATCGAGAAGTAATTGATATAATTAAAAAATTACAACAAGAATCTTCTACTCCTTTCACTGTTGACGATACAAAATCCTCTTCCGCCCTCCACCTCATGAGTATTGCTTATAGACAATCTTGGGCGGATCTTGCTGTTGATGAAGATACTACTCCTATACACAGAGCAGCAAAGAGTTCTCTTAAGAAAGAATTTCTTGTGAAGCGCTAATATTGTTATTCTCGTTTGTCAATTGTAAAATCATTTGGAGTATGGTTGGTCGTTTATGGGATTCGGCCCCCCAATCTTATTTTATTTGATGCAAATTGGTCGTGTAGGGGACTCCCCCCCCCCCCCCCCCCCTATCTTTTTCTTCTTTTTTTATTATATATTTAGAATTTATTAAAAAAATATGGAAGAGAATGAAAGGCTAGCGAGAGGAGCAATCGAGATGATCGATGAAATAAGAGATAAGGCTGTGGCCCGGGTAGAACGTTACAAACAAAAAATCTAGGCAGTTTTTAATAAACGTGTCAAACGTCATTATTTTCAGGTCGGTGACCAAATGTGGAGGCGAGGCGATGCAATACATAATACCAGAAAGCTAGATCCGAATTGGATCGGTACGTTCAAGGTGATCAAGGTGTTACATGGGGGAGCATACATAATCGAGAATGCTCAAGGGAAAGCTCTACCTAGAAGCTGGAACATTTGTCACCTAAAGAAGTATTATGCCTAAAAGATGGGTCTATGAGGTCGGCTGCTGATTTATGTACCTTAAGGGCGAAAGGTGGTTTTATTACCCTTCGTGGCAGATGGTTATTTTACTACCCTTTGTGGCAGATAGTTGTTTTATTACCCTTCGGGGCGGATAGTTGTTTTATTACCCTTCGGGGCAGATAGTTGTTTTATTACCCTACGAAGCGGATAGCTGTTTCATTTACCCTCCGGGGCGGATGCTTATTTACGATAAATAAAATTATGGAAGTATTTTACAGCTTTTTATGGACTTATGAATGGTGGAGTATGGAACATGTTTTGGTGATTTTAAGTATGTTTGATTTACATACTTGAGGTCATTTTTGGAAAGGATATGTTTGACTTACATATCTTTTCCAATAGTTATGATCTTGCGTGTCTTACTAGGCGACCTAATTTAAAGTTGTGGTTTTACATATGGAGGTTTTGATCACAGGTTATGGTTATGTTACTTGCGAATTATGCGGATGGTGGGGTTTTTTTGTATTCTGTTATTTTGGGTTTGATTTACATGGTTAAAAACATAGATTGTTGGTATTGTTTGGATGATTTGTTGAAACAGGTTAACATATAATAAACATAAAGACCAGAATTGTGCATACACGACCGTGAGGGATTACGAGTTTGAAGTTACAAAAGTCAAGCAGTACTGCTGCCCGGCAAAAAATCCTCGAGAGGCTTCTCTAGCTCGGCAGCGACCTTGGCTCGAAGCACAGCTCTGCCCTAGCAGGACAACCACCACTTGGCGTCCACAGGTTGCTTCATGTCTCCCTTCCTAAAAGAGAAAGGGGGGAGGTCGTTTATGAGAGCCTTCACATCCGGCTCGAAGGAGACACCCGTATCTGCGAGCTGGGTTTTGATTTTATCCGCAGCTTTCTAGACCCACTCCCTACTACCTCTAGCCGTCCTGCCGAAGTATACAGATGAATTCGTGTAGGCCGACAGCAGCTCCTCTCGATAGGCGTTTATAAACCTCTTGCCCACTTTGCTTAGCAGGAAGGGGCGGTGGCCTTCAGCAATGCCCAGTTCGCGAGCTATGCGACCGACATCATGAATTTACTTGTCTTTGTTCTGCACTACCTCCTTGAGCTTTTGGGTCTTATCTCTGAATTCGTTGGCCGCACGGGCTAGCTCATCCTTTATGCTATCCACCTGGCTCTTTAAAATATTTATTTCTTTGTCACGGGCAGCCAGCAGTTGACGAGCTTTGTCCAGATCTCCTTGTGTCAAGGATAGTTGATGGGTTTGTTGTTATGTCTTGATTATCATCTCATCACAGGTCTTCTGGAGGTCCTCTCAGTGGACCGAGCCCGCAGTTTGGTGGACAGAGTGGAGAGCAAAGGTTTCAGCTGTATTTGAAGATGGTGTGAGTGAATGGTTGTATCATATTAAAGGAAGCTGAAGTTAAGAAGAATTACCTGGGTCGTGATGTGCTCTTTCAGTAGAGCTGCGATTTTCTCCTCATCCTCACATTACGCCATCTCCTTTTCCAGATCTGGAGAGCTCGATGTGGCAGCATCGTGGGTTTTGCGAAGACGTCAACATTTTGGAGCTGGAGGTGCTTATTTCGGAGAGGTGCGACCTCGGCTGGTCCTCTTCCCTTTGAAGAGGATGGATGTGAGCGGTAGGCGTTCTTCAGCATCAACGTCCTCCTCATGGTCATCCCTCGCCTTCAGGGCGATCTCTACTTCTTCATCCACATTGATGACAGGAGGTCACGGCGTTAACGTGATTGCGGGGCTCTGGTCTGTAACCACAGTAGCACCTTCCGACCTCGATGAGATGCAGGTTCCAATGAAGTCATTTTTAATAATGGAATACAGGGTGAAATTAGGTTGTGATTACCGTTAATGATGAGAGGTGTTATAACTAAAGAGACCTACCAAATCTTGATCTGGTCAGAGCTTGATCCGGATCAATAGGTCGTGAGTCAAGACCTACAAAGTAAAATGATTTCTCTGACCTAGTGAGTTAAATCACGTCGAATATGCGTTTACTCCATTCAGCAAGGTGATCAGTGTATTGCTGGTGGAGCATGGGTCATGATTTTGAGGTAGGGGGATTGTCTTGTTTTGGGGTATGGTATTGCATGTCGGTGTTGAAAGGCCATGGTTCGGTGTTATGTATAAAGAAGAAATGTTTTCGCCAATCGGGCACTTTTGACGAAGGATTCACCAAGAAGCGAGGTTTCCCAAGGCGGGCTGAAAAATAAAATGATTTTTTTTTATATTTTACTTTGAAACAGAAGTGGAAAAAACTTGGGTCAGGCTTGACATGATAGTATTCACACAAGATTACACATCCCCCCATGAACCTTATTGAATTGGGGGTAAGTTGAAAGAAAGGAATTTTTAATTTATTGGCAGTAGAGATAAAGAAAACTAATGGGCAGGAAACCTAAAACCTGCTTTTAGGAGTTCATCGAAAAATACAATGCGGTCGGGGGAAGGATGGTTTGGGTCAGTTTGTAAAATAGTTGGTGTGACTATGAGAGCAGTATCAGGGAGATTGAGATTTATCTTGAACTCTTCAAATTTTTCTCGATCTGGGAGCAGCCATTTGTTATCTTTAACTACCTTAGTGACTTGGGGTAGGGGGAGCAGGTCGGCAACGGATGATGGAGGTGCTAATGTTACAGGATTTTCTAGAAAATGTTCAAGTTGGGATATGGAGGGTATGTTGGGTACAATTAGAGGAATGCCCTCTGGGATGGTTTCATTTTTAGGTTAGGAAGAAGGGTCCTCGGGTATATTTTCAGTTAAGGCTTTAGCCTCGGCATAAGCCCTAGTTTGGGCCTCGAGCTCGGGCCAACTGACGTCACCTTCCGATTCGTCATATAGGCTGGGTTTCGGTGAAGGTGGTTGTCTTTGTCTTATTTTTAAAATGAAGGGGTTTTCGATAGGATCGGGATTGGGGGAAAGTTCTGGGTTTTGAGAATTGGGGGTGGAGGACGCTGGATTCATCATCAACTAAACAAAATTAAAATGAAAGAGAGAGAGGAAAATCGCGAAAATACACTCAGCAGATGTAATAATGGCAAAATAAAATTAAATCAATTACTGTCATGAAGAGGTTTAGAGGACTTACCCATTTTTTTTGTTGCCGATTTTGGTGTGAATGCTGGAAGCACTGTGAAATTAGTACATGATTTTGTGCGAAAGTGAGTTTTGTTGTAGAGAAAAATGGTGTTTTGCTCGATATTTTTGAATAAGGTGAGACAAATGAGGGAGATTGGGTATTTTTAGGGGCGGCGTAAAGGGAAAATCTGAAGCGACAGAAAGGTGTTTCTTGAAAGGCGGGAAGTTGGTAGAATTTTTTAGGAATGTTTTGAGCCTTTCATTTCTGGCCTAGTGTGTTTAATATATTAGGAGAAAACGGGGAGCTGACACGTGTCCGACACAGTGTCAGAGGGCATTTAAAGATCTTTAAAGGGATGTGATGGATGGTTGGAGTGACGTCTTTGGACTTCTTTAAAAAGTCATGATTATATTTTATTGTACTGCATACGACTGCAGGTTGGAGATGGATGGTTTTTATGATTACAGGTCAATATTTCAGGTCCTTAGTACATGTAATATGGGGACTTATAAGCGACATCTTCTTCTGAGGGGGAGCATTCTTCCTAGGGGCTGAGCGAGCTGATCTTTCGGAGGTCGCGATTTCATGTGGCGAGTTCTTGTTGGGTGAGTAATTTTATAGCTCGGTATTGCGGGTTGGGTTATCGTGAGAATGTTATAATGTCTTGGTAAGCTAAACAGGGTGATTTATTAAGGTTTTATGATTTATGATTAAGTTTTTAATGTGGTTTCTGGTTGTTGTACTCTCCTTACTTTTTACATATTCTACCTGATTTCGTATCTCAATCAGTCAGAATATGGAGTACTAGCTAATACGACACTAAATATTCATGCAAGTTGTATGTCGGTATTTATGGTAAGCGACCTCATTTCTCGGAAGAAGCATTCATTCTAATTGATGGGTGAGCTGTTTTATAGAGTAGCGACCTGAAATATGGGAGTGGCTAACTCTCATATAAGGTAGCGACCTCTTATGGTTTAATCAGCTCGGCGCTGGGTGTTGGGCTTTGTAATTGTTGTGCCCGAACAGGCTAACATGGATGGTATTGTGGGGTCCCGGCGAACTATATCAAAAGAATCACAGGCCCAGACCTATTTTGGTAATTTAAGCGAGAGATCTATTATTTATGTGAACTTAGCACACAGGAGAAATTCTAAATCTAAGTCAGTCATGATATCTATGGAATTATAATGGGAGAAGGTAACCCTAGTTTGGGGAATACTTCTCTTGTCTATATAAAGGGGCATCACTTTTATTTTAAGTTGTTTAATCCTACGTTTGAACTCTCAAAATATCTCTTGCACTTTCTGACTTAAGCATCGGAGGAACTTCGTCGGGGACGTCCACCGCCTTGGTGTTAGGTGTTGTTTTGCAGAATAGATCAGGTCGCCAGGAGGCTCTTGGAGATCAATCAAGTTGCTGCAGCGTGATTTGAAGTTATTCAGGTCGCTGATTTCAGATTTGAGGTTAGTAACCCTATTCTTGAAGCACCGATCTTTTTAGTCGCATCAATCTCAAAGGACTTCAGATGGAGATAACAATATTTTTTTTCTTTACCAATCAATGGAATGTTGATTAATACGCAAATCGACCGAATGTTGTTTTTAAAATGGTCGGAAAATTTTCTTTTTTGGTCCATTATGTTGTCCACTTTCCAATTTAGGACCAAAATATTGTCCACTATTAGAACACATACACGAAATTGGCAAAATCATCAAAAAAAGGTACAAAATTATCCCGATCGGGCTTTTTTTGCTGACGTGGCGTGATTCAATAATTTCTTATCATTTTTCTTTATTTTTAAACATTATTTGAACAAAAAAAATTGAGAAAGAAATCAATTTTGATCCATTATATTGACCACATTCCAAAAAAGGTACGTGACATTGACAATCATCAAATCACATCTACTAAGTTGGCCAATTCATCGAAAATGATCCAAAAAAGCTTGATCGGGGCATTTTTCTGACGTTGCATTATTTTATATTTTCTTATCATTTTTATTAATTTTAAACATTAAATTAACGACAAAATCATATTTGTCCTTCATTTCTTTTACTTGAATCAAATTATATATTTTATTAAATAAAAATTAAAAAAATAAGTGATAAATAAAAAATATAAAGTAGATCTTACAATGTTATAAAATAAATATAAATAGTTTTAAAAATTTTAATTATTAGTAAGAGTCTAATTAATAAGAAATTAATAAAATTAGAATTAAATATAAAAATATAAATTAAATTTAAAAAATTATTTAAAATATATATATTTATAAAAATAAATTTAATTTAATTCATATAATATTATATGTATGTTTTATAATTTCTTATAATATATTTTATGATTTTATAGTTATATCAAATTGTATTATCTAATTTTTTTATTAATAATTATTTCCTAATATAAATTTTTATAATTATTTTATAATTTCTTAATATCTATTTTATATTTTTATATTTATCTTGATTTTTAATCATTTTTATTGATTCAAATTTTATTGATTAAGTTAAAGGAATAATAAAAGAAAAACGAAAAAGAAAAGGGAGGACAAAATATATTTGTAATGTTTATAATTATAGAAATAATGAATATAGCACCACGCCACGTTAGTAAAAATCTCGACCAAAATTCTTTTGGATCATTTTTGATAAATTCACCAACTTAGCAGATGTGATTTGATGATAGTTAATATCACGTATTTTTTTTGGATTGTGGTCAATATAATGGATAAAAATTGATTTTTTTTTTCGACCAGTTTCCGGGATCCTTCCTTTCTTCAAACGGAAGGAACAGAGATAGAATCAGATCTATTCCCGAAATGCCTTTCTGAATATTTCTCAATGTCCCGGCTATTCACGGAACATGAGAAGCAGATGATTAATCATCTGCTTCCGGAAGAAATCGATGAATGAAAGAGAAACTAAAAGAAATATACCTACATGCATAATTAGATACTTGATTAAGTCAGAACAGACATTAGATATATATTTTATTTTTTTTTGGTTTGACTTTGTGTAGTTCACTGTGTGAATGATTTTAACATTTGTTTATTTGTTAAACACGTGTTGCTAAATTTTAAATGTAATAATTACACTTGTCATCCAACGTATATAGTAGAAGCTAGGGGAAACCAAACCAGATATGTGATCCCATAGTGTGTCAATCTTTTCGATAATAAAAATAGGGGAAACCAAACCAGATATGTGATCCCATAGTGTGTCAATCTTTTCGATAATATATTTTTATGGATTTAATTAATCATTCTTTCAATAATAAGTTCTGATGAGTGGATATAATACAGAAATTATTTTCTTTAATAATTTGCATGGTTCCACAATTTTAATGAATTCTGTGCTCTATAAGCATAGTCCTGGGGGAATATTGAATATATTGTACTTACTAACATAAAAAAAATATTGTTATCTCCATTTGATTTGTGTATTAATCAACAATGATTGAGTACACACAGTCGCACACATATTTACGCACGCATATTTACGCACACGCATCATACAGATAATTATACTTAGAGTAATTAACAGTATGCCACTCTCAAATACCGCTTAAAATTAATAGTAAGCGGATTTTTTTTCTTTCTTTTTTCTAATCAACACACAGCTAGCTTTAATCTACCAACTAACTATTCTTAGATTTAAATACCTAAAAAAGATCAGTTGATGATTTTTCTAACTTGGCTACAAGGAAGCAGTTTATGTTCAACACTTTAAGACATAATTTAAAAACTCTTAAAAGTGACATTTAGAAAGTACAAGAAAGTGGGAGCTAGGTTTAATTCTCTCCTATATCTATTATTATATTATATATATATATGGTGTCATGAATGTACCATGATTTACTTAATGAGAACCACTAGATCAAAAATTAGTTATAAATAATTGTAAATCAATGGATGTAAATACAGGAGGTGGGGGCATGGTGCATTCACGACACCGTAGTCATTTCCTATATTATATCTGTTAAACAAATAAAAAGGATAAAAGAGAACTGCATAAAGCTGCTGATATGAAAAGTAGGCAAAGCATTTTCTTCATTAAGGTTCCAATACACATTGCCTTGCGGCTACAAGCTGAAAGGTCTATAAATAGGAGCCAGAATTATCTAGAAGGGCCCCTACATGTACATAGGCTATTGGTGCAAACAATATGACAAATCCTAGCCACCTAAACCCTAGCAACGGTCACAAGAGGCTAGTACAAGGCACAGCTGCATTGTTTGTCCGGTTGTGATGCATGGTCATACATGGCCTTTGTTTGTGGTGCTGAGGTGTGATGCTGATGTGTGCAGACAGCTGGAGTGGTGTGATGATGTGTGCTAACATGCCCCCTCAATTGGAGGGAGGATTTTGAAAGAATAGACAGGCGTTTTCGAAATCTCTCAAACAATTGTCCACTCAACGGCTTTGTGAAAATGTCTGTTGTCTGATCAATGGAGGGACATGATGAACATTGACTTGCTTGTTTCTGACCATGTCTCTTATGAAGTGAATGTCCAGTTCTAGGTGTTTTGTCCTTTGATGATGAACAGGGTTGTAAGCCAAAGCAATGACTCCTTGGTTGTCCAACCAAACTGTGGGTATGCTAGTAGGCTTCATATGAATTTCTTTCAGTAAGGTCCGTAGCCATATGATCTCACATGTTGCAGTGGATAATCCTCTATACTCAGCCTCTGTACTGGATCTGGAGACTTTGCCTTGCTTCTTTGAGATCCAACTAATTAAGTTATTACCTAGGAACACACATACTCCTGAAGTAGATTTTCTGTCATCTATATCTGAGGCCCAATCTGAGTCTGTCAAAGCAGTTAGGTGATTGATCTGATTTTGTGAAAAGGTGATCCCATAATCAATTGTCCCTGACAGGTATCTGAGTATCCTCTGGACAGCTCTCCAATGCAAGTCTGAAGGTGCCTGCATAAATTGGCTTATCTTGTTCACACTGAAACATATATCAGGTCTTGTTATGGTTGCATACTGCAATGCTCCCACTATTTGTCCGAATAATTTAGGGTTTCTCATAGGCTGACCATCATATTTTGACAAGGATGGTTTCGAGATCAATGGTGTGGAGAGGGCCTTGCAACCTGACATTCCAGCTCTAGCCAAAATATCTTGGATGTATTTCTGCTGAGTTAAGAACAGGCCATTCGAATGCTGAATAAACTCAATACCAAGAAAGTATCTAATGTTACCAAGATCCTTAAGGGAAAAGGATTGTCCAATTTGATGAATGAGGGACTGAATGTGTGTCTGATTATTTCCAGTGATTAAAAAATCATCCACATAAGCCATAACCAGGATAATACTACCTTCTGAATATTTGTAGAACAGAGAATTATCAGTCTGAGAGATTTTAAATCTAAGTAGTAACAGCACACTGCCTAGTTTGCTTGACCAAGCTCTTGAAGACTGTTTTAAGCCATACAAAGATTTCTGTAACTTACACACTTTCCCTGGGAGAGCATATGTTTCAAAACCTGGAGGAAATTGCATATATATTTCAGCATCTATGTCACCATTCAAGAAGGCATTATCAATGTCTATTTTCCTAATAGACCAGTGGTTAGAAACAGCAATTGAGAGAATTGTCCTGATTGTGGATGGCTTGATCACTGGACTGAAAGTCTTTGTGTAGTCAAAACCAGGTTCTTGTGTGTAACCCCTAGCTACCAGCCTTGCCTTACATCTTGTGACCTTTCCTTTAGCATCTCTCTTGGTCTTGAAGATCCATTTGCAGCTTATCAATTGTTTATGGTTTGGGAGGGAGGATACTGTCCATGTATTGTTTTTCATCAATGCTTGAAACTCTGTGACCATGGCCTTTTTCCAATGTGGATACTTGAGTGCATCTTTGTGAGATTTAGGTTCAATGAATGGATCCTCCTACATCAGAAAAGTTTTTGGCTTCCTGATCCCTGCTTTTAGCCTTGTTGTCATGGGATGTATGTTTTGTTCCCTTTGTGCATTCTGCATATGATTGTTAGCAACATTTGGGGCAGGTAAAGAACTACTCTCTATTGGTAAATCAATAGTTATTTGACTAATTGGAATAGATGAAGTGGAGGAGGAAGTGGTGTTAGATGATATAGAAGTAGTAGGGCAAGCATGGGGTGATGAGGGGTGACTTTGTGGATGTGAAGACTCTGGAGATGAAGATGTTGAGGAAGCTGAGGATGTCGAGGATGAGTGATTTTTTGGAGATTGTATAGGTGGTAAGTCTGTGTGTAAGTTGTGTTCATTAGGGAAAGGTATGGTTAATAATGGTGCTTGAGGTACCTGGTGAGGTATGGTTGAATGTGTGGGATGCTTGTAATGGAGGAATGGAAAGATAGTTTCATCAAACACCACATGTCTTGTTATAATGACTCTGCCATCAGGGAGGAGAACTTTATATCCTTTGTGAGAGGGYCTMTAACCTAAGAAGGTACTCTTAGTGCTRCTAAGCTYAAGTTTGTGCTTATTGTACTYTCTGAGGTGAGGGTAACAAAGGCAACKAAAAAWTCTTAAAATGKTGTAATCAGGTTTCTTTCTGAACAAGCTTTGGTAAGGGGTTTTGTAAGTGAGTAGACTGGAAGGGGTCCTATTGATTAAGTACACAGCACTAGTAAAAGCTTCATCCCAGTGCTTGGTGGGAACATGAGAATGTGCTAACATGGATAATCCAACTTGAACTATGTGCCTAMGCTTCCTTTCTACAAGTRCATTTTGRTGAGGAGTGTATGGACAAGACATCKTGTGYATTATACCATGTTTTTGGAGGTATGGCRTYAGTGMTTTGAATTCAGTTCCACRATCACTTTGGAGTATCTTTATGGACTTTTGGAATTGTGTTTGGATGAGGGTATGGAAATGTATGAAGGCTTGTGTTGTGTCAGACTTAGCTTTGAGCAGGTAAAACCATGTGTATCTTGTTTTATGGTCAATGAAGCTGACATAATAGGAAAACCCATTGAAAGATTTGACAGGGGATGGTCCCCATAAATCAGTATAAATAAGATCAAATGCAGCATGAACATCAGTTGTAGAATGAGTAAATGGCAGTTTATGAGATTTGGACTCCATGCAAGCAGAACACAAAGAGTTGTTTTTATTATTGTAAAAGGAAATTTTATAACGGGATAGAGCCCTTTTTACAACATCCATAGCAGGATGACCTAGCCTATAGTGCCATGTAGATAAGTCTAAGGCTTTATTGGAAACAGATGCAGATAAAACTTCAGGTTGTTGATGAGAAAAAGCAGATGGTTCTTGATGCTGAGCAGTGAGAAGAGTGAAGTGATATAATCCATCTTTAAGCACTCCTTTGAGAAGGGGGAGCCCTGTTGAAATTTCCTTCACAACACAAAATTCAGGGTGAAATTCAAAAAAGACATTGTTATCTTGAGCAATCTTAGACACACCGATGAGGTTCTTTTTGACATGTGGAATATGTAATAGGTTTCTGAGGTGAAAATTATGAGGAGAGTTGCTAAATTGGTCAAAAACTAGAGAGTTACCAATGTGAGAGATAGTCATACCTGAACCATTTGCCACTTGTACAGTCTCAGTTCCTTGGTACTCAGTGGCTAGATTGAGGTTGTTCATACCATAGGTCACATGATTGGTTGCTCCTGAATCAGGGTACCAACTGTTCTCTGAGATTGAATCTTGAGGGCCAATGTTTGTTGTGTTGATGGAGGCATCAGGTTGATATGAGCTGTTGGAGGACTGAGAGTAGGTCCTATTTGCAGTATGTGTAGGAGAGTAGGTCATATCCATCCTATAGTAGCATTTGTCTGCTGTATGGTTGGTGTAATGATAGATTTGACACCTTGGCCTATCTCCTCTATAACCAAACCTGCCTCCTCTACCCCTGTAAGAACCATATCTGCCTCTAGCTTGTCCTCTACCTGCTCCACCTCTCATATTGCCTATGCCTCTATAAGAAGATGATGTCCTGTAATTGGGGCCTTGAGTAATTAGATTTGCATAAAAGGATGTGTCTTGGCCAGTTGAATCAGTGATCTCTAGTCTGTTTTCAAATCTTAGTAGAATAGAATGTGCTTCTCTGAGGCTACAGGGGCTTAATCTTGAAGTAATAGAAACAACAACTGGATTATACTCGGATCCTAGGCCAGATAACAGATGCAAGATTTGGTTTTGCTCTAAGATTCGCTCTCCAGTGGCTGCAATAAGGTCACAGCAAGATTTGACCTTGTTGATGTAGTCCCTCATGGCTAAAGTTCCTTTCTTCAATGATTGCAGCTGCATTTTATATTTCATAGCTTTGGCACTGCTTTCATTTGCAAAGCTAACCTGTAAGGCCTCCCAGACTTCATTTGATGTTGTGAGACCAACTGTTGTACCAAGCACAGTTTGTGAGAGGGATGATAAAAGCCAAGAAGCCAACAGTTGATCTTGACGAATCCATATAGAGTATGCTGGTTGAAGCTAGCTTCATTTGAATCATTCAGGATGAACTGGTTTGGGATTTTGTGAGAGCCATCAAGAAAACCGGATAATCCATAGACTCTAACAGCTGTTGATATTTGTTGCTTCCAAATGAGGTAATTATTGTCATTTAACTTTGTGCTTATGAGCTGGCTCTGCAATTGAATGACCGGATCAGGTAGGTTTGGGGTGGGAGGGAGGTTTATTTGAGACATGTTTATGCAAAAAAGGAAAACTTCAAGAACAATAAATTAAAAGTTGCTTTTGGTGAACAGCTTTTGCAGCATGAAAGGTATTGATCACTGCCATGGATCTGGTACCATGTTAAACAAATAAAAAGGATAAAAGGGAACTGCATAAAGCTGCTGATATGAAAAGTAGGCAAAGCTTTTTCTTCATTAGGGTTCCAATACACATTGCCTTGCGGCTACAAGTTGAAAGGTCTATAAAGAGGAGCCAGAATTATCTAGAAGGGCCCCTACGTGTACATAGGCTATTGGTGCAAACAATATGACAAATCCTAGCCACCTAAACCCTAGCAACGGTCCCAGGAGGCTGGTACAAGGCACAGCTGCATTGTTTGTCCGGTTGTGATGCATGGTCATGCATGGCCTTTGTTTGTGGTGCTGAGGAGTGATGCTGATGTGTGCAGACAGCTGGAGTGGTGTGGTGATGTGTGCTAACAGTATCCCAAATAAAATATGTCCAGGAATTCAATGTCAACATTAATTCTGACTAAATGAGTTTGAAAAGATCTAATTACCCGCATGACTTTTAGATTAGAAGCCTTTACACAATGGTGTTTGTTTCGTATAACAGTTGGATAGAGTTGAAATATGATGTTATATAACATTAGTTATTTACCCTTTTTAATTAAAGCATTTACATTCCGATGATACATTTTGAGGATCATTATCTGATTAACTCTTGAAATAACAGCACATTTAGTGTCAAATAATGCACATATAAATTCTGCATACAATTCATAATTATGGAGATTTCTACTAGTGCCTTCACATGTTACATTTTGAGGATCATTATCTGATTTCAACTCTTGAAATAACAGCACATTTAGTGTCAAATAATGCACATATAAAGCCAGCATAAAGTTCATAATTATGGGGACTTATACGGTGCCTTCACGGCACCATTCTCCACTTAGTGGGGTGCATTTACAACCATTAGATCAATTTTAGGTTTTTTAGATTAAAAAACTTGTGGTTGTAAATGCAGGGGCGGTGGGGGGCATGGTGCCCTTAAAGTAGGGGTGTAAATGAGCCAAACAGTTCGTGAGCTATTCGCTACCCGACTCGATAAAATCTCGTTCGAGCTCATTTAAAAAGGCTCGTTTAATAAACGAGCAAACTCTAGATTCAAGGTATTCGGCTCGTTAGCTCGTGAGCGGGTTCGTTAGTGAGTTCTATAGTGATTTCGTTATTAAACCCATATAAATCTAACTAACAATTTAGTTTCATTATAATTTTTATACTTGTTCATATGAAAAATATAGAAATATATATATATAAACTTATTTGCTTACGTATCTTAGTAGGTGTATTATATACTTTAAAAAATATTTTATTTTATTTTTTGTAATAAAGTAAAGATAATTTAATTAATAATTAATATCTTTTGAGCTCGTTTAGGCTCGATTAAACTCGAAAAACCTCGCGATCCATCGATATATTCGTTAAAAAAGGCTCGAGCTCGATAGTAAACGAGTAAGCTTAAATTCTCTAAACTCGACTCGYCTCGGCTCGTTTACAACCCTACCTTAAAGGCACCGTAGAATTTTTCCATAATCTATGTATATATAACAACAGTACTGGCTATATGAGGCAATTGTTTTGCCTCCCGCCAAAACTTTTTTCTTTCCCTAAAAAGATTTTTTTTTGGCGTAAAGCCATTGTTGACTTTTCAACTACTTTTTTAAATAAAAAATTAAATACTGCAGTCACAATTGTTGACTTTTCAACTGCTTTTTTTAAAAAAAAAAATTAAATACCACAGCCACAATTGTTGACTTTTCAACAAGCATTAAAATTGCATGCATGTGATTAATTGTTGACTTGTGGTTGGTATTAATTGAAATTGCATGCGTGTGATTTCTGTGAATTAAAATTGTTTGATATCCCATTTCTCCATCTAATATATGGTTGGTATTAATTGAAATTGCATGCGAGTGATTTATGTGGATAAAAATTGTTTTATATTTCATTTCTCCATCTGATAGATGGTTGGTATTAATTGAGTACTTTTTAAATTTGAAATGTATTCAACAAAAACTTATGAACTGCATTCTCCATTTGATAGATTATTGGTATTAATTGAGTACTTTTTTAATTTGAAATGTGTTCAACAAAAACTTATGAGCTGCACATATTTATATTATATTATGGTAGATGGTTGGTATTAATTGAGTTTTTTTTAATGTCCGTATTGTTTTTTATTTGAAATGGATTCAACATAGATTCGTACTTTTTTAAATTTGAAATGTATTCAACAAAAGCTTATGAACTGCACATATTTATATGGTTCATGATTGTAGAGTTAGAAAAATATGGTTCATTATTTTGTAAAATATTCTTAATAAGTGTGTTTAAATCTAAAATATGGTTATTTTTTATTTATAAGTGTGTAGAATCAAATCATCAATTTCATCTCTCTCTTATATTTATTGGAAAAAAATTGAGTTATTATTTTGACTTGCACTACTAGAAGCACAAAGCCCAATTGTTTCAACTATTTTTTAAATTTAACTATCAGCCTAATATTGTTGACTTTTCAACTATTTTAATTTTACTCTTCTGATGCATATTTGGTCTGTATGAATTTTCATAGATTTTTGGGATCTGATTATTCTCCCTCTTATATGAGTATACACGATTTGTTTCATCTGTCAAGTTTGAACTCTCTTATTTATTGGAATAAAAAAATCTTGAGTTATTATTTTGATTTGCATTACTATAAGCCATGGATATGTTGGTACTTAAAAAATTTTATTTCTTTTTACATAGGTATCTCAAACAATAACTTTTGTGTTGTAAAGAGGAAGATGAAGGGTTTGGTATGTATCTGAAAAGACGATAAAATTTCATGAGGTGAGAGGAGATAGAAAAACATACATTTCTTAATAAAATGTGTTTAAAGCTAAAACAACATATAAATAGAATCAGAGGGAGTAATTAGTATTATCTCATTAGTTTTAAAGCATCTATAATTCCATCATAAATAACTTAATCTAATTTCAATTTACCACCTTTATTCTTTATTAAACTATTTATTTCATTTATTTTTATTTCATTGTTTGTATTAGTGTTAAATTTTCTTAAACAACGTTATTTGTTATTGGGACCTTTAAATTAGTGTTATTTGAGTTGTACCAAATAATTAATGACTATACAATTTTTTGCTAGACATGACATGAAACTTTCTGCAAATATGATATTGTATGTAATTTTTGTTGTATGTAAATTTTGGTAACTGGGGTTGTAATGCTTGCAATTGTAAATGCTATTTATTTTCGATTGATGCTAATTGGTATTTTGGTACTTTACACAAGACTGATATACCAGACTTATTTTTGGTTATTAAATATATGGAGGAAATTGAAAATTCTACATTTCATTTGTTTCAGGAAGGTTGAATGTGGCTTCTGTTGTTTAAAAAGAAGTATAAAAGGTTTTTAAAATTTTCTTTGTGGTTGCATAAAAAGATATTTTAACCATTCAACATTTTGTGAATACAAATTTGAAAAGGGAATAGTGTGAGTATAAATGTCAAAACTATCTCACTTAGAATATAACTAAATTTTGGTTACTAAATGAGAAATGGTTTAACTATTATTTTTCTTTCAAAATTGTGTGGATACATTTGTTATATATAATTTTATAAAAAAGTAAATCTTGATCATTAATTAGTATCATTATCATTATTAAATTGATATTTATTATCATTATCATTATTATTATTTATTTATTATTTAAATTACATTGCACTTGAATTGTCCTTTATTCTTTTGTCTTTCTCAAGGGACACATTTCCATTTATTTTAAGTATTGCCCAAAACTCTACTATATTCTCTTTCATGACAATAATTTTCTTAGTATGTGACACCTAAAGAAGAATATTTCATGTTTTTTAATAATCGATATACTATATTGAATGTGTAAAGTTTATAGACACATTATTTTAGCCTCAACATTTTATTTTATTTATAATTAATTGATTATACATATGTGTATGTGTATGTGTATGTGTGTATATACATACATACACCACACATATCAATACGTCATATATGTGTATCTTAATTTTTATATTATTTTACTGACCTTAACTTATGTTGTTGCATAAAACCTTATAGGTCCACATAAACCAAATAAAAATGTAATTACTGAGCAGAAAACAAGAGCGAAGATCAGACCTTCTTGAACGTCGCATTTACCAAAGAGTTCCATGTTCAGTCATGACCAACTATATGTTATTGTTTCCCGCGTCAACAATCAAAAGGACTTGAAGATATTAGTGTGTGGTGACGACGATACGGAAGAATTATAAATCTGCAAAATAATAGAAACAAAACAGCACATGATCAATAATATTGTGTACAAATATGTATTACTAATATATAGTTTTAACGCTCATTTATAGCGTTGATTTAACTTATATATCAAAACATTGTATTTTTATTTTATAACTTTATGTCCCGTGCATCGCACGGGTTTAAAAAGACTAGTTATATATATATATATATATATATATATATATATATATATATATATATATATATATATATATATATATATATATATATATATTGACACAGACAACGTGCAATCACCCATCGAGAAACATTTACTGCAGTGTAATTAGGCTTATATCCATGTGTCATTTAAAGAAGCGTTAACCACAAGCAATTGACGCAATATTAATTAAGATATACATTGTGCACAAATAGTACAGATAATTAACCTTCACGAAACATAACTATTTGAATTCAGAGACAAAAGTATTACATCCTTTGATCGAATTTTCAGATCAGCATCTGACAAATCTCATACCCACATATAAAGTTTCAAGTATTTCAGAAATCATGGAGCTAGAGGAACATAGAAGAATCCTAATGATATATCTTATTACTACTATATGACATATCACAAAGGTGATAAATGATATAGAAGGTTGAAAAGTCGCCTTCTATAATCGGGAATTCCAATCAAGATAACAAGCTTTGAGCTGCAAAAAAATCCCAAAAGACTTCAGACATAGCACTAGAAACAACTTTTAGCTTAATCAAGCGGCCACCAAACATTTAGAAATAAAACCAGTGCAATAACTAATACTGAGAAGGCCTCAATTTTGACCCAAAAGAATTCTATCTTAGTCTGAGATAGAATGCTACAATAAAATGAACATAAAACAACGTCGTAGAAGACCAACTAAGAAATTAATGCAGCTTGAGCTAGTTTTGCTAATTGGTACTTGACTAAACTTTGAAAGTAATCATTAAGGATTTTTTGAGTAAGCACAACTGTAATTATAGCAGTACCCACTCTCTGAACCCCACTATTGTTACCGAGTTTCAACTTTACTCTTTCCATTAAATTTCTTCTAACTAGGAAAATAGTTTTTTTAAAAAAAAGAAACAAGAAGGAGAAGAAATTTATTCCTGGAAGCTGCAAGAAGCAGTGAAACAAACCCTAGAGAATGAAAATTGGAGTTTCAATTTTGGCGTTTTTAGCAGCTTTGGCAACAACCCTTTTGAGATATTGCTCTCTTTCTCTCAGTCCAGATGGTATGGTAATTTTTTTAATTAAATCTTGGAAAAATCATGAGAAAATTTAGTCTTTTAAGCTCAAATGTATGTTTAGAAATGGGAATATGGAATTTATCTTATTCTTTTTCTTCTTCACCCTCTGTTTTTACCTAGGTGTTGCACTGTTGGAGGTGAAAACCAGTTTGAATGACACTAAAAACCTTCTGAGTAACTGGTATGATAGTGATGAATCTCCTTGTAAGTGGACTAGTATTACTTGCAGCCCACAAGACCAAAGAGTTGTATCTATGTATGTGATCTTCTATTTATCATTATGTTTTTTGGTTCAATTTTTAATTGTCATTATCCCATGTCTTGCTAATAAGCGCCACCTTTGCACTTTTTGCAGCGATTCCTTTTTGAACCGTCACTTATGCAGCGCCTATAATCGACTTTTTTACACTAGTGCGAGGTGTCATGCACCACCGTCTTAATATAATTAAACAGGTGTATAGATGAATATGAAAAGTAACTACATACAACATGATGTAACAAGCCTATTTTTTTTTTTCACACCAAAAATAGTAACGTTATCTATATTTTCGGGATGGGAGGATTTATAATTAGTAGGGAAGTTCCAAATACTAGATTGTAATATAGTAGTTAACATAATTATTATCCCTTAATGGAAATATAATAAACAAATCAACTTTCAAATTACTTTAAGTGTCATGTTAATGCAAACAAATGCACAATTAGTATCCTTTAATGTAAATAAATCCTCTTATAATAACCATATAATCAAAGCACATGTCTTGGTAGGAAATTTCTATGATAAATTATTTTTGCCATGAACTCTAGATATTCTTTCATTGTTTACTTCCTTTTGTTCTCCACTGATATCCTTTTAGTTATTGAAACACCAAGAAACAATAAATGAGATATCTCTGTTAGGGATCATATAAATCTTTGTATTTAATATGTAGATACGACCGTTATGATTTTATTGAGACCGTTACGATTGCGATACGACCGCTACAGAATCGTAATGATTCTTTCAATTTTTATATCATCGCACACTTGTATAAATAGTGAAATTATGTAGAGGCCATTTGAGCACTCAATTAACCAAATATTATATTCTTACATGGTATCAAAGCCTTATCAGGGTTTTTTTTCCTTTTCTCGATCCAATGGCCAACGAGGATTTGATCCCACCAACCACCTATTCCGCTGCCCCTTCACTAACTTCATCCTCGAGTTACGAACATTCGTAACCAAACCCCTATCATCCTTGATTTAAAGAAGGTCTAATATCACACTTGGGCCGAGCTTTTCCAAATCACCGCTCGCGCTCACAACGTGATTGATCACATTGATGGGTCCCCACATCCGGACGACATCTCCGACGCTAAGTGGCAGTAATTAGATGCCATTGTTCTCAGCTGGATCTATGGCACAGTTTGTGAGGATCTTCTCCTCACCATCATCAAAGTTGTCTCCACTGCTCGAGAGGCTTGGCTCTGTGTAAAGGGCATCTTCCATGACAACCACACCGCCCGCGCCGCCGAACTCGAGAGTCTCTTGATCAATGCCCGTCTTTCCTTGGTTTCCCTCCGTCTCTGTCTACTGCCAACATCTCAAATCATTAGTCGATCAACTCGGAGACGTCGAGAATGCCGTCAGCGAGTAGCGCCTAGTCCTCTAACTCAGCAATGGCCTATCTCCATAATACGACACTGTCAGAAGCATCACTAATCAGATGACACCGCTGCCCTCTTTCTCGATTGCTCATAGCATGCTCACACGGGAAGAATCACGTCGGTCTCAACAATCAGAAGGGACTCACACCCTCGTCGCTGCTGGATCATCATCAAGCGCTACCAAATCATTGACCCCAGGTGCCGACAACACCTCCCATCGCAGCTCCAACAGCCGTGGCTATGGGCGCGGCCGCAGGTACACCAACCATAGCAACAACACTAACAAAGCCGAGTCGACGCTGCTATCCTACAATCGCAGCCATCAATAGGGCACTGCTGCACACCCGTAGTGGTTCGTCGTGCCCCAGCAACGTTATTACTGGCTACCAGGGTGGACCCCGCCACCATGACCATATCCCACCGGCCAAACGCAGCGCCCCTACGCTCCACCGAGGCCACCACCAGCCGCTGGCCAGGAGTTCTTCAGCCCACAGCAGTTCCTGGCTAACCCGTCCCATGCCTTCAGCACCATGTCGCTCCAACAGCCCTCCGACACATGGTACATGGACACCGAGGCCTTTTCCCATATGATCGCGGAGTCAGGTAACCTTCGTACCTATTTTAATTTGAGCACCTTATCTCCTGTTTATAACGGTAATGGTAATACGATTCCAGTTTTTGGTAAAGGTTCTGCATACCTAAGCACATCCCCACCTATCACCTCCACAATGTCCTACACACACCCAGCATTGTCAAGAACCTCGTCTTTTTAAAAAAAAATAATGTTGATAATAATGTTAGTGTGGAATTTGACTCTGTTGGCTTTTCTGTGAAGGACCTCCAAATGGGAAAAACCAAAACGAGATGTAATAGCCATGGGGATCTATACCCAGTCACCTCCACCACATCCCTGAATTCCGCCCTTGTCGTTTCTGAAACTCTACCTTGGAACGATCGACTAGGTCACCTGGGCGATCATGTCTTCGATATTCTCAAGCGCCGGGATTTTAATTTCAATAAAGCCTCATGTTTAGCCATTTGCTCTTCTTGTCAGGTTGCTAAACATAAGAGACTACCATTTTCACATTCTGTTTCTGTTACTTTTAAACCTTTTAATATTATTCATAGTGACATTTGGACTTCCTCGGTAGCTAGCACTAGTGGTTTCAAATTTTACTTGTTGTTTTCTAATGATTTCTCTAATTTTGTTTGGATTTTCCCCATTAAACACAAATCTGGAACCTACACTAAATTCATGTTTTTTCATGCCATGGTTAAAACTCAATTTAGTATCAATATCAAAACTTTTCAATGTGACATGGCTGGTGATTTTGATAATCAATCTTTTCGTCACTTTTGTGATCAAAACGGAATGTTAATGCGTTTTTCCTACCCACAAACTTCTACACAAAATGGAAAACCCGAGAGAGCCCTTTGCACCCTTAATGAAATTACCAGTACCTTGCTCACACATGCCTCCCATCCCCCTCATTTTTGGGTTGAAGCCTTACATATGGCCACTTACCTTCATAATATTCTACAATCTAAAGCCATACGAAACAACACACCCACTTTCATCCTATACCGTCGAGAACCCACATACTCACACCTTTGGACTTTCGGGTGACTATGTTGTCCAAACTCGTATGCCACAACCCCCCACAAATTGGCTCCTCAGTCGGTCCCATACCTTAACCTTGGTCCTTCCTCTGACCATCTGGATACCATTATTTAATACTCAAATCTCACAAAGTCATTATCTCTCTCCATGTGTGTTTAACGAGAAAACCTTTTCGCTTTCTACACATAGAGTTCCTGATTCACAATCCCACAAAGAGATTCCCTCGTCCGATCCCTCGCCTTTCCTCTTTGACTTTCTCCACCAAATCTACCCAGGAGCCCGTCGATCGACACCGAGCATTGGCACCAGGTCGACATAACCCAGCAGCCTGTGTCAATCGACCAACCCATCGATGCCTATGTTGACGGACTCTCTGTTCAGCCCATCGGCAGGTCGTCGATCGACGCAAAGCATCGACGCTATCCCCTCAAATCCTGCTCTACCACAACCTCTTCATTCCATGACAACCCATTGTCAAGATGGCATTATTAAACCCAACCCTCGCTACAATCTTTTGTGATCATCCCCCACCATTTCGCCTCTCCCCACCTCTCATATCCGTGCCCTGAAGGACCCTAACTGGCAAGCCGCCATGAAAGATGAATTTGGTGCTCTTATTAAAAATGGTACTTGGGACTTGGTTTCGAGGCCACCAAATGCTAACATTATTCGTTGTATGTGGTTTTTTAAGCATAAGTATAGGTCTGATGGCACGTTGGAAAGGCACAAGGTTCGCCTCGTTGTTAACGGCATGTCCCAATAAGAAGGCATTGACTATGATGAGACTTTCAGTCCTGTAGTGAAGCCGGCCGCAATCTGCGTTGTTCTAAGTATAGCTCTCTCACGATCTTGGCCTATTCACAAGTTTGATGTCAAGAACACTTTCCTACACGGTTCTCTCCAAGAAACGGTATATATGCATCAACCTCTGGGTTTCTATGACAACCGAAGGCCTAATCATGTTTGTCTACTTTGTAAGTCTCTCTACGGCTTGAAACAGGCCCCACAGGCTTGGTACCATAGGTTTGCCTAATATATTTACAGGAATAGATTCAGTGGAAGTCAAATTGACCACTCATGGTTCATCTATAGTTCCCTGGGCGAGACCGCAATCTTACTTTTGTATGTTGATGACATCCTCACTGCGTCCACTACACCCCTTCTTCGACGAATTACTCTCATGATAGGCAAAGAACTTGCCATGAACGATCTCGGGCCGTTAAGCTACTTCCTTGGTGTCTCAGTCATCAGAAATCAATCCGGTTTAATTTTATCTCAACAAAAATATGCCAAGGAGATTATTGATCGCACCAACATATCGACTTGCAAACCAGTCGCCACCCCTATCGACACTAAGTCCAATCTCGTCGCTGGGGTGGGTCTTCCGATCTCTGATCCATCTACTTACCGTAGCCTTGTCGGTGCACTTCACTATCTCACTTTCACGCGACCCAACATTGCTTATGCCGTTCAACATATTTTCCTTTTCATGCATGATCCGCAAGAGCCACACTTCCAAGCTCTCAAGTGAATTATCCAGTACATCCATGGCACACTTGATCTCGGCCTTCAGCTCTATCCATCCTCTATCTCCGCTCTCACTGCTTATTCTGACATCGGTTGGGACGGGTGTCTTGATACTCGTCGCTCCATAGTCGGGTACTGTGTTTATCTTGGTGACAATTTGATATAATGGTCATTCAAACGTCAACCCACTATCTCATGTTCTTGCGCAGAAGCTGAGTACCGAGGTGTAGCCAATGCCGTTGCCGAGACCTGTTGGTTACGTAACTTACTCTGTGAACTACGTGTTCCTCTTCAGCGAGCTACCCTTGTCTACTGTGACAATGTCTCCGCTGTTTACCTCTCATCTAATCCAGTGCAACAACATCAGCGCACCAAGTATGTCGAGATTGACCTCCACTTCGTGCGTGAGAAGGTAGCTCTTGTATAATTACGAGTTCTCCATATGCCGTCGACTCATTAGTATGTCGACATCTTTACTAAAGGGCTTCCATCTCCTCTATTTTTGGACTTTCGATCTAGTCTTTGCATCCGTCAAGCTCCCGCTTCGACTACGGGAGAGTGTTAGAGATCATATAAGTCTTTATTAGAGATCATATAAATCTTTGTATTTAATATAAAGATACGACCGTTACGATTCCGTTGCGATCGTTACAATTACGATACGACCATTACAGAATGGTAATGATTCTTTCCTTTTTTGTATCACCGCACACTTGTATAAATAGTGGAATGATGTAGAGGCCATTTGAGCACTCAATTAACTAAGTTTTAAATTATTAAAATCTCAAGTTTTAGCTTTAAGGATGGGCATTCGCTATTCCTTAGATATAAATATTTAACTTTGCAACATAAATTTATAATGAAATAAAGAAATCATGTAAGAAAAGATTCACTTCGTTATTAGAATAGTTGTCAAAATATAATCGCATGAATTCAAACCAACTATAATTATATTATTTAAGTTAGTTTCGGCGTAAAATAAATTTAGTCGATCTTTAGGGAATATTTGCCCTATAGGTTGGCAATGTTCGTATTTTGAATACAAAATACCTATTGTACTGAAAATAAAAAGATTAAATACTCAGCTAATAGTTTATTACCCTTATTTATATCATATACTATTTCATTTATATGTATAATTAAATATTATTAAATGTAATATCATAATATAATATCATTTATTTTTTATTTGACTAAATGTCTATTTGTACTAGCATGAGATTCTGAATTCTTACTATGAATAGAGTTTATGAATACCTAAATTTTTGTATATTAAATATTTGGATTAGAGAGATTCTGAATTCTTGCTATTAATAGAATTTATGAATACCTAAACTTTTGTATATTAAATATTTGGATTATCGAGATTCTGAATTCTTACTAATAATAGAATTTTATGAATACCTGAAATTCTGTTGGAATTTATGAATACCTAAAATTATGTATACTACATATTGCTTTTCCAATTATATGACATTCATGTGTTACATGTCTTATTGTTTTTCATTTTTACATTAAAAAATAATAATTAAATGAGTTTTGGTTTTGGGCAAATACTTGAGTGAGACCATTTTTTACCATGCCCATTTATCCAACCCGCCCGCTGCCCAACCCATTCGTCCACCCACCCATCCTCTAGCCCTAACTATAAAAAAAAATTCCTAGCCTCCAGCCGCCCCCCTCTCATCTTCTCTGTTTATCTCTCGCATTCACCGCCGGCCACTGTCGCCCGGCGACGAAATCTATCAAAAACTATATCATTTGAATCGTTTCGACTCTCTCATTTTACCAGATTTATGATTCAATGTTCCAATCTTCGTAGATCGGAGGTCAAATTTTACGAATTGTTAACTTTGACCTCCAATCTATGATGATTCATTGGGCCAATTTTGGATCAGCAATCACTGTTTAACTCCTCGCGTTGCAATCTAAGATTTCCTCAATTTATGTTTTCAAATCGGTGAAGAAATCGGCATCCGACGATGGTAGGATTTTTTTTCTTCTTTCTCTCTTCTTCTTTTCTTTCATCGGTTTCTCCCTCTCTCTCTCTCTCTCTCTCTCTCCGCAGTTATGACTTTTGGGCTATAGTGTGCGTGTTGATGTGTGTGCACTTGTGTGTCACAGGTGATGTGGTGTGTGCAGGTGCTGGGATGTTTTATAAATTTATTTTGTATTAATGTGGCTTTTGAAAATGATTTTATCAATTTGCATATGATATAGGTAGAGTTTGGATGGTGAGGCGTTAGAGTGGGTAGATGAGGTGTTGATGCAGATGGTTACTTGATTTTTTGGATTTTGTATTGGTGGAATTTTGAAGTTGGATTAAGGATTTAAAACTATTACAAAATGATTTAAAAGTTTCGCAAATTCATACAAAAGTATTAAAATTGATATGATATTTCCGTATAAATATATTAAAAGTTACAGTAAAGATAGTTAAAGTATCACAAAATGTTATTCAATTATCACAAAAAAAAAAAAAATTAATGTATCACATAATTTTGATATCTAATACTTGATCTGATTTATATATATGTTTTTTAAACAGATAATTCAAAATATTAAAAATGTAATTAAAAGTATTAGAAAAGATATTAAAAGTATCACAGAACACACTTATTTTTGCATCACAAAAGTAGTATGAATTTTTACAATATCTGATCAAGTATCACAAAATATTCGAATTCCGATAATTTCAAGCCACGGACCCGTTGATTCATTTCAACTCCACAAAAACTCTACACTTCAGCTTGCATAGTTTGTCTTGTAGCTAGGGTTATATGTAACACCCATGCATAAATTTCATATTTTCATATTTATATTTTTATTTATCATTGTGAATTAGAAATATGATCCTAGTCCCAAGCTCGTCGCCATAAACGAATTTTCTATTTTAATTTTAAAGAATCTAAGAATTCTATTTCAAACGAATATATAGTTCGTTTTCAATTAGAAATTTTATTAAAAACTTAAAGAAACAATTAAAATTATTTAGTAATTTAAATACTTAAATTATAATTCTCAACTTTTAATAAACTATTATAATTATTAAACAACAAGTATTCAACATTCAATTTTTTTTTGTTTTCCCAGCTGTTTTTCGATAATCCTTGCCAAATTCCACATCACCACCACAGCCACGAAAAATCCCAAACCAACCGTCAAACCCATGGTCCCAGAATCACAATCATCGACTCCAACTTCAGCCACCAAACACCAACCCAACACCAAACCAACCGAAACAAAACTAAACCCACGTCAAACCAAGCCGGCAACACCGACAGCCACAGCAACCCCAAGCCGGGCCCCATCGAACGGATTGAATCTCAGCCGAATCACTAATCGAAGGAGCTGGAGAATCCATCGTCGCCACTAACAAACATAACCCCACGCAGTCGCCGTCGACTTCAAGGAAGGAGCAAGGCCGCCGTTACCACAGGTTTTCGCCGCTACGGGTCGCCACCGCCGCCTCCGCCGGAGCTGCGCTGCAGTCCCCGATTGCTGCTCTGCCAACCGAAACACCACCGCCGCGCTGCCCCTAATCGCCGGAAGAGACGCCTGAGCGCCGCCGCCCTTCCTTGCCACCCCAACCACCAACTGTCATTTTTTCCCGGCCGCCAACGAAGGAAACGCCGCCGCCTGCACAATCGCCAAAGGAGCCGCCGAGTCCCGGGCCCGCCGTCGATTTTTGGAGAGAGTGAAAGGATTTGGCAGGCCGTTCTGGGGAGTCCGTCGTGTCTGGGGAGGAGCTATGCCGCAGAGCCATCTGCTGGCCGTCGTTCGCCGCTGGTAGCCACCGAAGACCGGAGCGGCTGCCTTGAGCGGCCGAAGCTGGCGCCGATTTCTGAATCGTTTGGAGAAATGAAAGAAAGAAAAAAAAAAAAGAAAGAGACGGGATTATGAAAAATTAGGACTGGCTCCCCTTTATAATCCAACCTTTTCCAAAAATTACGAATTAGCCCCCCCAGCCTTTCTAGCCCCTTTTCAATTTAACCCCTAATTTCGTTGCTGAAATTTGTTCGATTGAGCCCCCCAATTGGTCCAAACCCTCAATTTCGACCCTCCGACTTTCGAAAACTTCGATCCAACCAAATAAAACTTATTAAATTTCAATTGAGTTTATTATTATTTATTTTAATATTATATTATCTATTTTAAATAAATAATATATATATATTAATATTTTAAAAAAATTATTTAATTAAATATATACTAATTAAGTATATTTTTCAAATGATTAGGTGACGAGGAAATCGGGACATAGGAATCAACCACGTGCATTCAATCGATTTATTTCACGACTTCATTCGAGGTAGGGACCACTGACTTACCTATGTTAAATTTTATGTACTCAAATTTATGTGCTATGTGTATCATGCGATTCTATATTTCCAAAAACTAATATAGCCGTAGACCAAATGTGTCTGTGACCGGGGAAAAGGGTCATCGGGTATATCCCGGCGTGCTATAACCACGAATTAAAACCAGAGACCAAATGTGTGTCTGTGACCGGGGAAAAGGGTCATCGGGTATATCCCGGCGGCGTTTTAGCTGCAGTCAACTTATTTTTCTACGATAAAACTATGAATTCTATGATCGATTGTACTATTTGTGAGTTGTATGATTTTGCATTGGTTAAGTCAGTGTAACTATTGAGTACGTTGAACTCATCCCAAATCAACGATGTTTTTCTTTCAGGTACAAACGAGAATATCGAGTGAATGGGAAACGAGGAAGGAATAGGGATACTCGTTATCCGTTTTGTTTTAGTATGTTTTCTAAAGAATGTGGAATTAGATTTAAATCGTACTCTAGCTATTTTTCCACTGATAG